>PVHP010040364.1:0-15904 GCA_004024765.1 Zapus hudsonius | reverse complement strand
GGGCTTCGCAGAATCAGGGCAAATATGGAAGTTTCTCTTTGCCAAGAGCTATCGAAAATTAAATCACAAGGTCAAAGGATATGGACTCCCTTAAAGCATTGTCGTGGCCCAATTATGTTCCCAAGGGTGACAGCAGTCAGCACTGCTGAGCAGAGGAAAAGGAATGTCTCGTGTTAAGTGTCTCAGCACAGACAATGTCACGTGGCTGCTGTGTGGGTGTGAAAGACAACAGGACATCTAAAAACACGTCTCCATCCATCACTTCCGAGGTGTCCACACGAGACTCTCTGGCAACGACCAGACTTTCTTTCTACTTGTGATTTTAGTATTTTCGGGAAAACGAATGAACTTCAAGAATGAAACGTAAGAATGAACTATGGGACAGAACTGAGGGAACACTTCTTTCGGTCCTTACAAATAACTCTCCTGAGAACATTTCTGCGAGATGTTTCTTCTGCTAAGTTCCTGTTACGTAACTCGCTCGGAAGTCAATCTTACAATCAAGTACTTAGCTGGCCTAAAAGAATGCAACCACTGAAGGGTCCCTTGCCCTGAACAGCACAGGTGGCCAACCTTGACAAAGAATGCCCACACAGCTGACGTCCCTTCGGCCATGTCTCTGCCCTGCTTCCTCAGTGACTGGACGTACTCCTGACCCCGAACAACGTGTACGTGTGGAGATCGATTAACTACCACCGAAAGCAACGGATGTGAAAAGGAAGGCATTGCCCACGGAGGTGTTGCACACAAAAGTGTTGTCACCATAAACTCAGGGTGGCCTCGAACTCACGGCAATCCTGGTTCTGTCCCTCTAGAGAACCCCAACTAATACCTGAGCCTTGAAGAGGTGTGTCCCTGGTGGCAGGCATTGGGGTGTTACAGCCCTGTCTCACTGGTTCACAGCCTCTTCCCTTCCCTCCTGCAGGTGTGATCCCTGGAGCCAGGCTGGGGCTCATCCGGAGCGGCCAGGTGTCAGATGGCAAGGCCCTCCGGTGAGCGGACTCGGAGCTGGCCCCCGGCCGGCGGGGCGCTGTGGTCCTCCCTGAGCAGCTCAGGCTCAGAGAGAGGGACTCCCCTGGGTCACCATCACTGCCTCCTGGAGGAATGGGTGAGAGGCGCCCAGGTGCCCCTCCGGCCACGCCCCCAGCCCTGCTGCTGGGCTCAGGCTCCAGCTCTGGACACCAAGGCTGAATTTGTGTATATATAATTCTTGAGGTAGGGTCTTCCTCATCCCCAGGCTGACCTGGATTTCACTCTGTAGTCTCAGGCTGGCCTTGAACTGTCTGAGATCCTCCTATCTCTGGGATTAAAGGCGTGCGCCACCACGCCTGGCTAGTATTTTATTTATTTATTTATTTATTTATTTACTTACTTACTTACTTACTTACTTACTTACTTACTTACTTTGAGACAGAGTTTCATCTGTTCCAGACTGGCCTTAAACTTATGTAGTTGACGACCTGGAACTTTTGATCTTCCTGTTTCCATCACCCAAGTGCTGGAATTAAAGCCCATGGAATTGTTAACACCACTTTTAAGTAGGTCTTTCACCCTCAAGTAGCATAATCTAGAAAATCCCTTACAGACATTCCCAGAGCTGGGTGTGGTGACCAACACCTTTAATCCCAACACTCAGGAGGCAGAGGTAGGAGGTTTGTCATGAGTTCAAGGCCAGCCTGGGACTACAGTGAGTTCCCCATCAGCCTGGGCTAAAGTGAGACCCTACCTCAGAGACATACATAGATTCCCAGAGATTTGTTTCCATGGGGATTCCAAATCCTTTAGGTGACAACGAGCGAGTGGCCATCACAGACTCTAGGACACGAAGCGTCCTTGCATTGGGCTGCTGGAGGTCTGCCGTGAGCTTGGACCCCAAAAAGAAACCCCTTGGGGACCATCAGCAGCACCTCTCCCTGCGTCCTCCACAGCCCACCTCAAGCAGCGCACAGCCATAGTCCCAGAGCACACCAGGAGCACTAAGGTAAATATGTCACCAGCTTTCCCATTTGTGCTGAGCTCCTCCTTGTCACCCAGCCAACTCTCCATGTTCATTTGGTGACTTGCGATGGCCAGTTTGTGGTGCCAAATTCCACTTGATCCAAGATGGGACCCCGCCAAACTGGATATCCCAGGGGCAGCACATGTGTGAGGGACCCAGATCTAAGAGCGCACTGAGGGAAAGTGAGGATGCCCTGCTACTTCCTGTGAAGGGATCCCCGACCTTCCTCTCATACCCTGAGGGACAACCTCAGCTACCCACCCCTCCAGAGGCAGCTGGGGCCAGCTCATCACAATACAAGGGGTCCTGGAGCTCCAGCTCTCCGCACAGACTGCTCCCTGCTTGGCTCCTCCGTCGGCTGAGGGATGCTTCCTCCTGCCCCAGCCACCTCGAACCCCCAGGACTGATTGCCCAGCACCCTTCCTAGCAGAGCCTGCACTCCCCACTCAAGTCTCCGTTGGCCTCCCAGAAAGCACCGCCAACATGCAGATGTGACATGACATTCACTTCCCAAGTGGCCTAGGGGAGAAAAGAGGCCAAGCCAGACAGCAGAGGCGGGTGAGGGTTCCGCATGGGACCAGCAGCTCCAGGCTAAAGCTGAAGAAGCCCCTTCCCCCCATTCAGCAAGGACAATGTGGTCAAGCTTGGGGGGGGGACAATTAGAGTGGGCAGTGGGATCAGGGCAACCATGGTTGACAGAGCTGGCACACGGATGTAAAGCCCTGGGACCTGCTGTGCCTGTCCCATGCTGGACATGGGGCTGCAGGATTTGACATTTTCCCTGCTTGTTTTCTACCTTATATTTGTCTGTTCTTTCCTTGTTTTGGCAGGGGAGAATGTTTGTTCTACATTGAAAGTATTTAACTTATATGTTGATTTACAAGCTCATAAGAGACTGTCTCAGACGAGACTTTAAACTTTGGACTTGTGAATGGTGTTGGGACTGACGAAGACTATGGGGATTTTGAAAGTTGGACTGAATTAACTTTGCATCATGAGATATTGTGAGTCTATGGTAACCAGGGGCAGAATGTGCTAATCTGAATGAGATGTTCTCCATAGCCTCATGGGTTTTGAATGCTTGGTTCCCAGCTGGTGGGAATTTAAGAGGTGGAGCCTTGCTGGAGGAGGTGTGTTGCTGGAAGTGGACTTTGAGGTGCTATAGCTCAACTTCCTCCTCGTCAGAGTCCAGTTCACGGTTGCTGTTGTCTTTTAGCTACTGTGGCAAGAAGCCTTTGCCTTCCTCTTTCTACCGTGATGAAAGTTCCCCTACAGACTGTGTGGCAAAATAAACCCTTTCCTTCCTGTCAGCTGCTTTTGGTCAGGTGTTGTGTCTTTGCAATAGGAAGGTAACTACCACAGAAAAGTCTGTGAGAGTTCGAGCTTACCTGTGACTCAGCGTGGGGAAGAGAGTCCACATGCAGGTGCATGGACAGTACCGGGAAGCCACTTCCATACCTAGGATACTGTCCCTGGGGCCATCTATCTCCAAGATACCCCCGCCTGCCTCCCCTCTGGTTCCCCCATCACAAGGCACTTCATTATCCCCAGGAGCTGGCAGTGCTGCCCCAGCATAGCACCATTGCCTCTCTGAGTGTCTTAGAGTCCGAGCGACCAACGCAGACAGAGGAAGAAGTCTGCTGTTGTCGTCACTTTCACATTGCTGAGATGAAACGCCTGACCAGAAGCAGCTGATGGGAGGAAGGGATTTATTTTGGCTTACAGTCTTGAGGGGAAGCTTCATGGTGGCAGAGGAAAGGATGGCATGAACAGAGGCTGAGCATCACCTGTCACAGCAGGTAGAAAGCAGCAGCAGGTTTGTGAGACAGCCAACACCGGTGTGGTAGGACTGATAAACCATCAAGGTCCATCGCCAGCAACACACCTCCAGCAAGGCTCAACTCCCAAGTTGTCATCCGCTGGTGATCAAGCATTCAGAACACATAGGTTTATGGGGACACCCGATTCAAACCACCACATCAAACACACCACTCTTAGGGCCTTCTTGGGGACCACAGCAGGATTCAGAAGGAAAGCAAGTTGCTACAGCCTGGGGGATTGTCCCATTGATAAAATGCTAGTCTGGCAAACATGAGGACCCTCTGCACCCACATAAAAAGCTGGGTGTGGTAAGTCCAGCACTGGGGTTGGTGGTGGAGATAGGAGGATCTCCAGGGCTCACTGGCTAGCTAGTCTGGATGAATCAGTGAGTTCCAGCTTTAGTAATGGACCTCATATCAAAATAAAATATAGAGGGATTGAGGAAAACACCCAGGGTGACTGCTGGCGTATGCACAAGATTATTATATAAATAACTGTAGATCATATTAGATATTCTATATAATTACAAATAAGTAAAATCATAGGTACATAAAGGAGGATTGAATTGGCCAGGAGCATCTGACCAGCTATTTCTCTACCCAGTTCCCTTGCCTAGCCGGCATGGAGTACCTTGGCCACAGTGAGGACCTGACCAGGCCCCCAACTATTTTTGGCTTCCATTGTGGAGCCCAGGAAGGGGTGACAGAGGGGTTCCTCCCTCAGTGGGCCCTTGTTAACAAGGTCCCCACCAGCCCCACGCAAAGTCCTAGAAAAGGTGCATTGTGGGCTCACAGAACCATGTTTGCCACGCAGATCACCATAAGCCAAGGATATCAGAATCTCCCCGTGACAAAAAGCAGCCTGCGCCCCCTCGCCCTCCTGAGCTTCCTGAGGACACCCCCTCCCCAATGCCATGGTCACTCACAAGGTAAGTATTATCTGTTGAAAGGAAGACAGAGAGACACAAGGAACTCCATCTTTCCTGACTAAAGAACATATTGAATGCAACTTACCAGGTTGACTTTTCAAAACCTCAAGAGTGTGTACAGGATACTTCCAGGAACCAAGAAGAATTCGGAGGGGGCGTGTGCTTCAGCTGTCTCTCTTGGCTGAACTCTGCCATCGGAGCAAACAGGCAGCCGGGGCTGCAGCACTCATGCTTGCTGGCTGCCGGCCGAGCCCCTCTGCAAGGCATTTATCACCCCAAAGCAAACCACTTGCTTCCAGACAGGGCCAGACACCTGGCAAATGGGCCCAGCGAGTCCAGTAAATCAGGCTGACTTGGAGAAACGGAAGGCTGGGAGGGGCCCAACGGAGGCTGGACTCACTGGGGTTGTCTGTGGAGCTCTCTGTCAGCTCTGTGATTATCCCAGCATGTGGGAATCAGCCTAGCCAGGAGGACACAGACTCCCAGCAAGGAAGGGAGGGTAGAGGTGAAACAGCTCAGTCAGAGCTCAGTGACAACTGCCTGCGGCCTAGATGGTAAAGATCTCCCAGCAGGGTCTTGATGGAGCCGGGCACAGAGGGGATACCAGAAGCAGACTGACTGGGCATTCCTGAAAAGCTGCCCAGACGAGATGCCAGCCAAGTTGACATCTGAGTAGAAAGACGGCTACAGCCATGTGTCGTGGCACACACCTTTAATCCTATCACTCAGGAGGCAGAGGTAGGGGGATCGCTGTGAGTTCAAGGCCAGCCTGAGACTGAAAAGTGAACTCAGAGTCAGCCTGGGCTAGAGCAAGGCCTCACCCTGGGGGGGGGGGTTGGGGGAAAGATGACTATTCACCAGGCAAAGGGAGTCTGGGGCAAGGGTTCTAGCGCAAAGGGAGAGAGCTGATTGGTCTGGACTCGGGGCGCTGGCTCTGGAAGAGGCCCCGCACACCTGAGTAGGGCCACTGTCAGAGAATTACCCAGGTAGCCTTGTATCCAGACACTCAGCTAGGGATGGGCCCAAGAGAACTCTAGTTGATCTAGTTTGATCTAGTCTGGTCTCATCCTTTAAGGACAGTACCCCCTCTACTCTGGGATGCTGGCCTCTTCCTGAACCATCCCCCTAAGTCCAAACCAATCAGCTTTCTCCCTCCCTCTCTCAGAACTCATCTGAGCCTGATAGTGAAGCCCACCAGAATAGATAGATGATATAGATAGATAGATGGTAGATGATAATAGATAGATAGATCATAGATCATAGATAGATATAGATGATGATTAGATGATGATAGATAGATAGATGATGATAGATAGATAGATAGATAGATAGATAGATAGATAGATAGATGATAGGCTATCCAACATGCAAGCAAGCACAATTAACTGCTGAGCCATCTCCCCAGCCCCACAAATCTGATTTTCAATACAAAGCAAAGGATCTAAATAAATGCTTTCCCAGAAGTATATGAAGACGCGCTACAGCTCACACCCACGCCGAGACACTAGCATCAGGACACCTCTCCATGGTTGAGGGGAGCACAGGATGGAAGCCAGCCTGGTCACTCCTCAATTTTGGTCTCCATTTCTCCATCTGCACTAGACTCAGAGTCACCTAAGAAACGCTCCTCTGGGCACGTCCATGAGGATGTTTCCAGAGAACTTTGAGTAGGGAAGACCCACCAGAAATGAGGGAAAGCTAAGCTGAGCGCCATCATTCCCTGCTCTCTCTTTCCTGCTTCCGGCTTCCATGCCTTCCCCACCAAGGGTTCTACCTGCACACTGTGAGACAACCCCTCCTCCCGTGAGTCACTAAGACAGTACCCCAAAGAAATGAAACCATGTCCTCACCAAGAGGTCTATATACACAGCTCTTTGCAACAGCCAAAAGGTGGAAACTGCCCAGATGTTCATCAGAGGACCACAATGGGACAGTGTGGAATATTACTCAGTCATAAAAAGGAGTGATGTTCTGAAACATTTATAGAACCAAATGCCAAGCGGAGAGCTAGTCACAAAGGGGCAGGGCTGCAAGATCCCATTGACATGCAGGGTGTGGGTGTGGGTCCATAGCAAGACAGAAAGAAACCTGGTTAGTGTGTGGGGGACTGTCATGGTTTGATCCAGGTGTCCCCCACAAACAAATGAATGTGTTCTGATTGAAGCCACACCTGAGTGCCCACCTGTGAAAGGCCTGGCCTGGGAGAAGAGACCTGGGAAGCTGCATGGGTGGTGTGTGGGCGAGAGTCTGGAATTCATAGGACTCTGGGCCATGTTCCTTGTCAGTTTGGGGGTTCAAGATAAAGGCACTGAAATAATTTTCTTGAGGCTAGGACTTTATTTATTTATTTATTTGTTATTTTGGTTTCTTGAGGTAGGGTCTTGCTCTAGCCCAGGCGGACATGGAATTCACTATGTAGTCTCAGGGTGGCCTCAAACTCACAGCGATCCTCCTACCTCTGCCTCCCAAGTGCTGGGATTAAAAGTGTGCGCCACCACACATGATTAGACTTTATTTTTAAAATATTTTTTATTTATTCACAAGCAGAAAGAGACAGGGGGAAAAGGGTACACCAGGGCCTCTAGCCACTACAAATGAACTCCAGATGCATGCACCACTTTGTGCATCTGTCTTTATGTGGGTACTGGGGAGTTGAACCTAGGCCGACAGGCTTTGCAAGCAAGTATCTTCAACCGCTGATCCGTCTCTCCAGCCCATATACGACTTTTTTTTAACAGGCTGGCAGGATCTGAAACCATAGAGAGAGAGTGGCCTCAGAAGCAGAGAGGGAGAGGGGAAGAGGATAAGTGGGGTGAGGCAGGGAGGGGAGAAGGGATACATACACCTGGGAAAGAACCAAAGGGCCTAAGAGAATTCGAGGGGTTACTGGGGGTTCAGGGTTATAGGAAGAGGAGAAGGGAAAATGCTCTGCAAGAGAGGGGACTTGAATGATGTTTTTTCAGCCCAGAGGTACTCAATTACCTTAGCAGGAGATGGTTCCAGAATTCTAGACCTGGTCTGAGTGTGGCCAGATGGGAGAGGGGAGATAAGGAGATGGGAGAAGAGAGATCTGTGTCTCATGTTCCAGTGTGGGACCCTGCTGAGGGGCACAGAGGACATAGGGTTAAAGGAAAGTTGAGGCTGGCCTGAAATCTCATCCTTATTTGAGACCGGCAGGAGTTTGGCCACCGCAGTCTCCTTCCTTTATCCTAAAAACTCCAGTCCCTGGTAGGCCTCAACAAACCCTGATAAGCCCAGGCACTTTAAGGCCTGAGTTTAATGGAGATCATATACCACAGCTAACAAGCCCCAACAATAAAAAAGTTTAAAGGTCACAGCTCCTCTGTAGCCACCACCATCCATTACATGCCTAAAGACATGTAATTCCCATCACTTGGGGCTGAGAGAGTCCCCTCAACTTATCTATGCAAACCAGGCATCGAGAGGTTACTGGCCCTGCCAATCCCTTCATGAACCGTCCACAGACTACCCTGCCCCTACCAATCCCCTTGCTGCTTGTGCCCCTGCCCTTCCCTTTCCCTCCTAAATGAAAACACCCTCCCTGAAATAATAAATGAGTTCTTCACGGCAAGTGTCTCCTGGGTGGCTATGCCCATCGGTTCACCGCTGTCCCAAGACTCTGTCCACCCAGCCTCGTGGATGAACCGGGGTGTTAGTGTACAATCCCCCCCCAAGGAATTCATGAACCACATTCCATTGTTTTGTTGCTGTTGGTGTTGTTTACATTGATTCAAAGAACAGACAATTTTATAGGAAAGGGGCTGGTACAGGGGTAGTCTCATGGGAGGCAATGCGATTAGATCCCTAATTGCTTCATGTTGAATTGGGTCATGGTGGGGTCAGGAGAAGTCCCCATTTGAGGTTGGCTTACCTCAGGAGAATGAGGATGGTCTGCCGAGGAGTGTTCTGGATGAATTAAGCTACTGAGGGCTAGAAAGGGGCCGATGAACACAAGACTCTAAACGGTTATTAAGGAAGTAGCGAGTATTTTTGAAACCATTTGGAACTGGATCTGCTGAGATGAATTTTATAAGCGAAACTAGGCAAATGAAAGACTGAACCGACTTAGATATGGTGTCCAAACTCATGACACTAAGAAATGGAAAAATGTCAGTCAATACATGAGTCCTGGCGAACAAAGAAAGATTGTTATCTCAGTGCAGATGGACCAAACACTTTATCTGTGGGTGCCATGAAGCCCAGAAAAAGTTTCCTTTTTAAAAAGTATATTATTTATTTTTTATGAGGGAGAGAGAATACGGGTATTTATTTATTTATGAGAGAGAGAGAGAGAGAGAGAGAGAGAGAGAGAGAGAGAATGGGCATGCCATTCTAGCTACTGCAAATGAATTCCAGATGCATGTGCCCCTTTGTGCATCTGGCTTTATGTGGGTACTGGGGAATTGAACCTAGATCCTTCCTTGGGCTTTGCAGGCAGCACCTTAACCACTGAGCCATCTCTCCAGCCCAAAAGTTTCTTAAAATAGTCTTTAATCGAGAGGCTCATGGTCTTTACTTACCTGGTATAGAGACCAAAGAGGACATTTAGGGCTGAAGAAATGGCTTAGCCGTTAAGGCGTTTGCCTGCAATGCAGAAGGACCTGAGTTCGATTCCCCAGTGCCCATGTAAAGCCAGACGCACAAGAGGGCGCATGTGTCTGGAGTTCATTTGCATTGGCTGGAGGCCCTGTCGTGCCCATTCTCTCTGCCTCTCTTTGTCTGCCTCTCTCTCTCTCTCAAATAAAGAAATAAAATATTTTTTTAAAAAGAGGACATTTAGAAGAAATAATGAAAGTGGTCAGGTTAAGAAAGCTAAATGCTTGTTTAATCTTAGCAATTTATTATAATCAGTTGTTTATGGAACCACTATTGTAGAGGATCAAAGATCATAGGTACAGTGAAATTTCATGTAATTAGACCAAAAGTTTTATCTATTAAAATGGGTTTTCGCAGACGGGTGTGGTGGTGCACACATTTAATTTTAATCCCAGCACTCTGTGAGTTCCAGGTCAGCCTGGACTAGAATGAAACACTACCTCATAAATAACAGCAAGAAAAAAGTACCAAGAGAAGTTTCCCATGGAAAAACACATTCCCAATGGAAAAACACATTTTTGCATTTGGATACTATGTATTTATAGGTGAATCAGTCTGCCCCTCCCTTCTCTAGCTCCGTGGCTTCTGATCATCCCTGGGCCTCAGGGCAGTGTCTGCCTTCACTGTCACCCAGTCTTCTCCCTGGGTGCCATCTGTGCCCGAGTGCTGGGCCAGGACCCACTAATGACTTCATTTTAACTTGAGCTGCTCAGTAAAGCCTTTATCTCTAAATAAGATCACATTCAGGGGACTGGGGTTGAGGACTTCAACTTTGGCACATGAAGGAGACACAGTTCACCCATGGCATCTGTTCAGGCTTTCAAACTTGGCTTATTTCTCATCCAGGTGGGGGGTGTGCATTATGAGTGCACCGAGCATGTGCACGTGGAGGTGCATGTATTTTTGTATGCGCATGGAGGCCAGATGCTGCTGTTGGGTTTCTTCCTCAGTTTCTCTCTACCTTATTCTTTGAGACAAGTTCTCTCACTGAACCTGGAGCCAAATGCCGCATGTGATCTAGCTAGCCCGCAAGCCCCAGGAACACCCTGTCTCTGATTCCCCAGCTCTGGGGTCACAGGCACACATTGTCATGCCCAGCAGTTTTTCATGGGTGCTGGGATCTGGACACAGGTCTTCATGCTGTGTGTCCAGCACTGAGCCATCTCTCCAGCCCCTTTACTTCTCACCTTGGTTGAAAAGTAACTGTGCAAATGGACCAAACACTTGATCTGTGGGAGGCGTTCAGTGCATTGACCACATGCATTTACTACTTAGAAGAAACTGAAATTGCCCACGTGTGTTCTGACTGCCCTTCCAGCTCTGCCAGGATTGTCCTTAGGTAAAGCCCTGTCTGCTCCTGGCCGACTCTTACAAACATCCCAAGTATGGTTTTTTTCCCCCTTGTTTTTAAAAAAAATTTTATTGACAGCTTCCATAAGTATAGAAAATAGACCGTGATGATTCCCACCCACCTGCATTTCCACCTCCCAAATCCTCCCTCCATTAAATCTCCTCTTTCCATTGAATCTCGGTTTTACTCTGTTTTTTGTTCCTCTTCTGAAGGTCTTGTGTAGATAGTGTCAGGCACTGTGAGGTCAGGAAGATCAAGGCCATGTTGTGTCTGGAAGAGAGCATTGTTTTACGTTACTAACTTTTTTCTTGTGGGACCCTATAAAACCCAAGATTGGTCACTTGAATCATAGTTAAGGGTCCAGCGTAGGGACCTTGAGCCCGGTCACAGTGTCCTGCAGTCATCACTTCATCCATCTAAGAAAGTTCCATCTGGTCCCCATTGAGCACTAATCCTCTGCCCCAGGGGGCCCCCTCCCCCTGACTATCCAGGTCTCCATAGAAGTGGAACTGCATTTCTCCTTTACTACTTGATTAGCCCACGTGGTGTTGCATCCTCAGGGTCACTCAAGGTTACAGTGTTAGCCAGCATTCTCATCCTCCACAGGCTGAGCTGTGTCCCTATCAGGGTCTGTCACCCTTCATCTCCTCACCCTTGGAGCAGGGCCTCCACCTCTTGCCTACATAGGTGCTGCTGCTGTGCACACCACACACGCACGTCAGCTGTTCTGTTCTTCTGAAGTGTGCCCGGGAGTGGAAGCCCTTGCCCAAAGGGTTATTAATTTCTAATCTGTACCTCACGAAAATGTAGACCTGTTCCCCGGGGAGAGCGCCCAGGGCTGAGGCCCCTTCCTGACCATGTCTCTCTGGGGTGGGCACCCAGGGCTGAAGGCCCCTCCTGCCATGTCTCCCTGGGGTGCGTACCCAGGGCTGAGGGTTCCTACCTCTTTTGTTTGTTTGTTTGCTTGCTTTTTGAGGTAGGGTCTCTCTCTAGCCCAGGCTGACCTGGAATTCACTATGTATTCATTCTCAGCATGGCCTCAAATTCATGGCGATCCTCCTACTTCTGCCTCCCAAGTGCTGGGACTAACAGCGTGCACCACCATGCCCAGCTTTATTTTATTTCTTATTTTATTTTATTATTTCCAGTTCCAACTCTGTTCAAAACAGTAAGTTTCAGTATCTTCTGAGACTCCAGCGATCTTTTAACCGCGGGTCTCTGAACAAGCAAACATCAAGTTCCATAGTTCCAGCACCAATGGTGTAGAGCAGACATTCCCCTTCCAGAAGGGAGGGTGGGGACATTCCAGGTGATTCTCTGCAGCTCTGCTGCCTGGTACACGTGGCCTCTCTCTGGAGTGCGGGCATCTTTGCTCAGTGGCATCCCGTGGTTCTGGCACCTCCAACATCCTGGGATCTCCGCTGCAAGTTGGACTTTGCTAAGTGGTCTCTCAAAGTCACCTTGCAGAGACTGTGATCCTATCACACATGGCCTAGCCTCCGTGGCTCTCTCGACCTCATGACCTCATGACTCCTTTGTCTCATCTCTTTCTGGCCTAAAATAATTAGCACCACACGAACCATGCTGCTGCTGGGTCAAGCTTTTTCCCTGGGATGAAGAGATGCGGACACATATCTGTTCACCCCACACAGGACACAGACAGCAGACTAAAGCACAATTACACCAAAACCAGTTTTGGTGAACCAGTGAGTTTAATAGAGTTCCTTACATAAATCCAGCAGGGTGTGTGTGGGTTACTTACAGGAATATGGAACCCCAGAGTTGCTGTATCATAAATAAGAGTCATCCATCTGGGCATGGGGATGCACGCCTTTAACCCCAGCACTTGGAAGGCCAAGGTTAGGAGGATCGCTGTAATTTCGAGGCCAGCCTCAGACAGCAGAGTGAACTCCAGGTCAGCCTGGGCTAGAGTGAGACCTACCTTGAACCCACACACAAAAATAATTCTCATTCCAGCATGGATGACAACCTCCACGTGACTGCTTGCAGATCCCTGTGTTGCTATGATTTCACGCACGGTGTTTTTCCTTCAGCCCCAGGTGGGGGCTTGCTCACAGAGCATGAGCACCCCAAAGTGGCCACTTCAGTGGACCTCCCTGGCCCTTGATGACCACTCTCTGTATGCTCAACTCCCCCAAGGCCACATCTTGTAGGTCCCTGCATACATCTGGCACGCGTGTGCCAGGTCTGATGACCCTCCCCACTCCTCTCCTTCCACAGAAGGGCAAAGGCCCAATCTTGCAAGTCTCTCATGAGTTGTGCCAGCTGCTGTTGATTAAAGCTGACAGTTGTGTGTTGCTTTCAATGTGGAGGGATTGGCCACACAACACTGCCAAGTTCTGTTGCCCACTTGCGATGGGGTCTGGTCTCCGTGGAGCACGGGTGCGTGGGCCTTCCAGGCTGAACTTGGGGAAATACTTCCAAGGCAGCTGCTTTTGAGAAGGGACCATTTCAGCAGAAATCTCAGTTTAGGCTCTCTCCTTTCACATAAATGTGTATTTTCACAGGATGAAGCCTTCTGCTGATGGGTCTAACCCTCAGGGTTCCTGTCCTGCTGTCCCAGACTTCTCAATGACATGTATCACATAACAGCTACTCTCACACATGTCCTGTCTGTACTGTGAAACTTGCTCTTTTCCTTGCTAAAGGGCACATTTTCATCTTTCTGCTCCATTTGTTCCTCTCTCCCCACCTGGATTGGAATATTGAGCAGTAACCATCATGCAGCCTGCATGCTATCTGATCTTGAGATTTCCTCCGCCAAACAAATTAGTGCTCTGCCTTTCAATTCATCCTCTCTCAGGTTCTCAAGACACGGCAGGATACAGCCAGATTCAGTGCCGGAACATGAATGGCCTCTCACTCAGTTACCAATAGAGTCCTTGTGCCCCTCTGAGACCACAGAAGCTGGACCTCCACTCTCCTCATTAGTCTTAGCATTCTGGTCTTCCAAAATCCCACCAAACAGCCTTAATCTCTGCTCACAATATTCTAGGGCTTTTCAAGCACAATGCTCTATGCTCTTCCACATTTCTCCCACAAACCAGTTCCAAAGGCCTATGAACCACATGGTCAGGTTGGTCACAGCAATGGCCCACTTCTTGCTGCCAAATTTCTGTATTGGTTACTTTTCTCATTGCTGAGACCAAATGCATGACAAGAAGCAACTTAAAGGAGGAAGGGTTTCTTCTGGCTCAAGGAGATACAGTTCATCATGATGGGAAAGACATGATGGCTGGAGTGGCACATGGAGTGGTCACACTGCATCCACAGTCAAGAAGCTAAGAGACATGGATGCAGGTGCTCAGCTCCGTCTCTCCTTTGGAGTCATTCCAGGACCCAGCCCATGGAATAGTCACTCACAGTTCAAGTGGATCTTCCCTCCTTAATTAACCCAGTCTTGAAACTCCCTGACACACGCACAGAGAGTTAGCACCTAGGTATTTCTAGATCCCATCAAGAAGACAGTCAATAGTCACTATCACACTAGGTGTGGGATCCCAGTGTAGGACACACTCACAAAGACAGAGACAGCTCACAACACTGAGGAACAATCAAGCCATACAGCTGTGTGCAAGAGATCCTCACCCTCCTCTGTGGCTCACGAGGACATGTGGGTGATGACAGGTGATGAGAGCGGGGAGGCACCCAGAGCAGCCCAGCCTCCTGCAGCATTAAAGAGGCTCTAAGCACCACTACCCCCCTTCCTGGAGCACCTGTGGCCACAGCAGCTGGCTTTAGATGACTGTGTA
The DNA here is from genome assembly GCA_004024765.1 of Zapus hudsonius. Classification (NCBI taxonomy): domain Eukaryota; kingdom Metazoa; phylum Chordata; class Mammalia; order Rodentia; family Dipodidae; genus Zapus; species Zapus hudsonius. The sequence continues at coordinate 1,415 of PVHP010040364.1, read as the reverse complement.
AAGGTGTCTGTCCACCTGATTGCTTCCCAGTCAGCCACTGGCCAATGTTTCTGGGGGTACTTTTCCAGGCCAGGATCCAAAGCTGAGGAGAATGAGCCACAACATCCATTCTCTGAACCCTGTCCACGCCCAGGAGCCTGCAGTGCGGTCCTGGAGACACCATGAGTAAAGGACCCTCTGTCCTTGGTTGTGACCAAAAATTTCCCATCCCATTACCCCAGCAGTGAGATCTGGGGCCAGCTCTGGTCAGCAGCCACGAATGAAAGCAAATTGGGTCCCTTGTGAGGGATCTTTTTCCTGGAGGCCACCTGTCCAACAGCAAATCCTCTGTCCATCCAGGCTCCCTGATGGCCTGTGGGCAAAGCCCTGATCTTAAGCCAGAAGACCAATGCCCTCTGGAGGTGTTCCAGGGCTCATCTGAAGTGGCATGGAGCAGTGAGTGCACCGGGCAGCATGCTGGACATGGGTTCTACCTACACAAGCATCTCCTTGATTGAAAACAGGCTGGTCCTGAGGCTGTGGGACAGCAGAGGTGACCAGTCCAGTGGCTGCCATGAAATAGGCCTGTACCACAGCACCCCTCTCTGCCCGCAGCCATGACCTCCCGAGGCCACATACCTCAGAAGCCACAGTCCTTCTGGGACTGCATCACGCTGGTGAGACTGACCCCTGCCCCAGCCCAGGATGGCTGACATCATGAGGGGCTGGGCTCCAGTTCTTCATATCAGCACGTGGTCTAGTGCTGCCGCTGGGTGAGAAGAAGTCTAGCTCAAAGCCAGTTCCTGCTTCTCCTGTCGGGACCCATTGAGGACAGTCATGTCATTTGTGGACAGGCTGTGGTGAGACTGGGTTCCAGGGGGAAGGCATCCAGGATACTGTGCAGCTCTAAAGGAGCATGGGGCATGGTGGCAGGTGCACTTTTTGATGCGTCCATAGGTGGTGGTTAGCTCATACCATGTATGGACAATTGGTTTTAAAGGTCAGGCCCATCTCTGTGACATGCGTTTGCTTGTGAGCGAGCGTTTTCTCAGATGAAGTGTCTTCTCAACCTCAGAGAGCTGCTGACCCAGAATGGCCAGCCTCTCCAGGGCTGGAAGGATCTTCGCAGATCAAAGCCAAGTCAGCGTCAGCCAAGCAAAAAGGAATCAGCGTCATTATGAAGAAATTCAATTAAAATAAAAGGCATGCCATAAAATTTAATGTATAAACTCCAAATGCAGCTATTCTACCTTGGCTAAGTTACCTAAATAATTGCTTTCACTGTATATTCTTATTTTAAAAATACTTTATTTGAGAGAGTGAGAGAAAGAGGCAGATAGAGAGAATGGTGCTGCTGCAAATCACCTCCAGATGCATGCGCCACTTTGTGCATCTGGCTTTACATGGGTACTGGGGAATCAAACTCAATTCAATGA
>PVHP010040363.1:0-15860 GCA_004024765.1 Zapus hudsonius | reverse complement strand
GCCCTGAACTCTCTATCATGCCAGGTGCTCCAGATGCTGCGAGAACTCCTGCCCCTTGCCTACATGTGACCTCTGGGCTATCCCTGTGGGTTTCCTCTGCCTCCCCCACGACCTCCTGTTCTGGCCTCAGTGCAGGCACAGCTGCAGCCATTCCAGCGAGGGCTCAGCCCTCCGGGAGCACAGCACCCATCTTGGCAGCTTGCTCCCTGCTCCCCTCAAGGGCTCTCAGCAGCTCGCTCCACCATGTCTTCATGGGTCTCTCTGCATACCCACGCCCACCACCACCCTCCACTGAGCAGTGTGACCTCTCTAAACCACAAAGTGAACCTTGTTACCTCTCAACATTCCAGGAGCTTTCTCCCAGCACACATGCATCCACATTGAAACAATGGAAGGTGTGCGGGTCACAGGGGAAAAACCAGGGCACCATTACCCGGAGGGTGCTAACACTCTGGGCTGCTGTGAAAGGTCCTCTTGGAAGGAAGAACTGAAGCCAAGACTCGCCAGAGGAGAAGGACCTACCACAGGAGGGGGGGGAACAAATGCCCTAGCATACACCACATGTGCAAAGGTCCTGAGAGGACAAAGAACTTAAGGGCTCAAGGTTTAAGAGAGACACGCAGTGTCCCCTGAGGTATGGGGGAAGATGAGCTTGCAGGCAAAGCCCTCAGTGCTGTGCTCTGCAAGCAGTTAGCATCCAAGGAAGAGCCAGCGTTCTTATTAAGATCGTGTTGCTGGTGTGAACAAGGGCCTGTTTATTGCCTGCTAATGGGAATAAGGCTGCCCCGTCCTAGGGGAGAGCTCAGAGCCACATCAAAGGCTTCTTTGTGACACACAAAGTTCCATTTTCAGTGGCTTATGAGGATCAGGCACTTGGCTCAAAAAGCTTCAAAACTCATTACCAAAAAAAAAAAAAAAAAAAAGCTGCACCTTCCTGGAACTGCAGAAGCAGGTCTGGCCAGCTCCGTGTGTCCCGGACCTGACCAGTCTCCCAGGACACAAAGCTCCAGCAGCACCCATTCTGGATGGGAGCTGGGGAGCGGGTTTCCTCAGATCCCCTGGTAAAGGAGTCTCCATGCAGAGAGCGATAGGCAGTGGTGGCTCCTGTGAGACCTGCACCAGCCTCTCAGGGTGTATGGGCTTCTGAGACATAGCTGCTTCCCCAAAAGTCAGTCCACTGAGGAGGAAAGCAGACATGCAGTGTGTTCATGACAGTGGGAAGCAGACACGCTGCAGCCCCATTATGTCTTTGTAAACAGCCATGCAAAGACAAAGGGCAACATCCCCAAACCATACACAGACCCTGAAACCAGTACAAAACATGCTTCAGCAGAAAAGTGACTCAGAGGACACAGAAACGAGAAAGGGAAAAGGATATCTGAGCGGGCAAAAACCATCCCAAGGTCTTCAGCCATGATGAGACACCATCCGGTGCCTGGCATGCCATTAACAATAAACACAGTGCCATAGAACATCTGTCCATTTGATGACTTTACCTGGTGGGAATCCTAGCGTACACCTTCTCCGTGTCTGGCTCTTTTTGTCCACTGCACAGCTGTGTGACTCCTTCACACTGCTGCACTGGGCAGCTGCTGGCTCTGTTGCATTGCTACATAGTGAGAATGGATGGTGGGAACTCTCCACTGGCTTGGAAGTGAGCCCTGTGGTCACCTTGGAGACCCATGGGGCAAGAGCATCAGCTGCCTCACTTCTAGGCATACACCCTGAGGAAATTGAGTCTCAACCATGCATGGAGGGGGGGGGTTCTATGAGGCAGAAGAATCATGAGTCCAAGGCCAACTTATGATACACAAAGACTCTGTCTCCCAAAAAAAAAAAAAAGAAGAAGAAGAATGCTGGGGGGGGGGCATGCCTTTAATCCCAGCACTAGTGAGGCAGAGGAGGGAGGATCTCCATGAGTTCAAGGCCAGCCTGGGACTAAAGGGTGAGTTCCAGACCCTACCTTGAAAAACCAAAAAAAAAAAAAAAAGGAAAAAACCAGACACAGTGTATTTAAATGAACAAATCTCAAACAGTGTAAAATACAAGTTGGGAAAGAATATATTAAGGCTTATATGAAGTCATAAAAAGAGAATGCTCGCATAATGCTGTGTAATAAAAACACGGACAGCCAGCAGACAGAACATCCCCCAGTGCTGGCCTCTGGGACAGGGGAGCAATGAGAACACGGCTCTGTTTATGATGCTTAATTTCTAAACATTAGCACTTATTCCATCTGGATGGTGATATGTGCTTATTCATTACAGTTTTCTGGTACACTGGGGCATATCAAAAACTTTTATAATAATTTTTTAAGAGCTTAGAAACAAATACTACAAAATGTGAGCAGCTGTTAATTCCAGGGGCAGGAAGATGGGTGTTGTTGTTAGTCGAGAACTTCTTTTCCTACAAGGATCCCTGTGAGCTGGCCATGGGGGCTCGTGCCTTTATACAATATGACCAGCAGTCCCATTCCTAAATACAGATCTCAGGGATCAGACCAGCAAAAGACATGCATGAGAATGTTAAATACAGCATGGCTTTTAATTGAGCCCAGTCAAATGCCACCCAAATATCTATCCTGGAGAAAATGGTGGTGTCTTCATACCACGGGATAGTACGTAGCAATGAAACACAGCCAGCAGCTTCCCAGTGCAACAGTATGAAGGAGTCACACAGCTGTGCAGTGGACAGAAAGAGCCAGACACAGAGAAGGTGTATGCCAGGATATCCTCCTCTGTGGGTCATCTGGATCAGTCCTTGTGGCAGGGGACCATGGGACCATGGATAGCCTAGTACTCAGCCTGGTTCTCCTGGCCCAAGTGTGTTGTTACTGAAGGGTGCCATGCCTCTGGATCATCTCCCCCACCATGGCTCTCACAATCTCTCCATCTGGGCCTGTCTTCAAGGCCAGCATTGAGGGTGTGAGATGTGGCAGGTGCTGTGTGAAACAGCCAGTCAGCATCATTGATTTATCTATCCCCCCTGCGCACACACAGCTGAGCATTAGAGAGACTGGGTGACTCCCAAGGACACACAGCCAGCGCTTGTTGGCAGGGCAACAGGACATAAATCGAGGCCCATGAGGATCCTTAGCCCAAACTCTTAGGTTCTTGATCTTAGAGCTTCTGAAAGGTGCCCAGCACTGCTAAAAAGGGCAAGTAGTTCAGGACCCCCAGGAAGATGGTGCTGGGGAATGAACTGAAATGCCAGCAATCGAAGAGACTGAAAATATTTTTCCAGCATGCTGAAGAGGAACAAAGATGGCTCTATCCAGCCTCCAATAGTAACAGGAACTCTGGAGGGGAAGGTGGCAATTATTCTCAATTACTCAAGAAGAGATAAGAGCCTAGAAGGACCCTTCTCCATTGCCATTTTAATCAGCTGTCCAAAAACGCGAGGAAAAGTGGCAGACAGAACACAGGTTAAGTATAATCCAAAGGCCTTTCGAATTGGAGGAGGAGATTAAATAATGATATACAAGTAATCTAACAGTCCCAGAAATATTGTGGACAACACTGAATGCCCAGCAGAGAGTCAAGTGTCTTCTAATTCATGCCGATTACAAAAGTAGCGGGCTGGGCACACAAACAAGCCTTTTGAGCTCAGTCTGAGAATCATGAAGTGGGGGAAACAGCCAGAGGTGGTCGGCTCATTGGGAAAGCTGGTCCCCAAGTGTCAGACAACTCTTCTTTGTCATCAGGCCTGGATGATTTGGTTATGAGACAGGGTTTGGTTATGCAACCCAGGATGGCCTGGAACTCCCTATGTTGCCCAGGGTGACCTTGAACTCATGACCTCCCTACTTTAGCCTTCTGAATGCAGGGATTACAGGCATGAGCCAACAACACACCTGGCTGAAGACATTGTTGACTGTCTTGTAAGCATTAGCCCTGCTCATATCCAGAGATCAGTGGACAGAGTAGATGGTACCAGGTGGGAACTGAGTGTCATTGTGTGTACAGTTGTCTGGACTGGCACCTGTAAGCATCAGCACAGACAACAGACTCTCCTCTAAAGCCAGCATGAGAGACACGGTCCCACTGATGCTGGGACTTCATGCTTTTTAAAAAATATTTTATTTATTCATTTCAAGCAGAGAGAGAGAGAGAGAGAGAGAGAGAGAGAAAGAGAGAGAGAGAGAGAGAGAGAAAGAGAACGCACCAGGGCCACCTTGTGGGTCTGGCATATGTGGGTCCTGGGGAATTGAGCCCGGGGCCTTAGGCACTGGAAGCAAGTGCCTTAACCGCTGAGCCATCTCTCCAGCCCAAGAGTTACGAGACAACTTTTTTTTTTTTGGTTTTTCGAGGTAGGGTCTCACTCTAGCCCAGGCTGACCTGGAATTCACTATTGTAGTCTCAGGGTGGCCTTGAACTCACGGCAATCCTCCTACCTCTGCCTCCTGAGTGCTGGGATTAAAGGCGTGCGTCACCACGCCCGGCGGGACTTCATGCTTTTAAGATTCTGTATTGCTTTTTAAGATAATACAAGCTTTGTTGTTTTTCTTTTATTTTTGCATACCTGTATGTAGTGTGTGTGTGTGTGGATGCATGTGAGGGCATGTGTTTGCAGGTGCCTATGAGTGTGTAGGCCAGATGTTGATGTTGGAGTCTTCCTCAGTCATTCTCCACCTTATTCTTCGAGACAGGGTCCTTTGCTAAACCTAGAGTTCACTGATTGGGCGGGGCTAGCTGACCAACACTGGGTCACGGGCATGCACCAATGTGTGCCTTACTTTATGTGAGTTGTTGGGATGTGAACTCATGCCCTCGTGCTGGCACAGCAAGCACTTTATCCACTGAGCCGTCACCCCAGCCATGTTGCTTGTTTCTCTGAAGGCAGGTCATACTATGTAGCCCAGGCTGGCTTTGACTCCCAAGTGCTGCAATTACAAGAGGATGCCTCAGCATCTGGCCGATGAGTGAGCTCCTCGGGTGACTTGTAACCAAACAGTAAGAACATGAAGGGATGGTTTCTGGCTGCTGGTGTGTCTGTCACAGTACATGAATGTGGGGTGGATGGAAGCCCCGCATGGATTCCATCTTTCTGCTGGCTGGTCCAGTGTTTGCTTCCTTGCAGGCACCCCTCCTCAACCGCCCCCCTGTGAACTGACTAGCACTGTTCTCTGCAATACTGCAGCTTTTAGCAGACCTGCACCCACTTTTACCTTCAGCTCCCCCTACCTCTCACAATACCCCAGAATGTGGGACCCACAGGCCACGTGGAAGTGTCAATCAGCCTCAGATCCTTTGAGAGAGCCACTGGCTCCCACTTCCACGCCTCCCTCTTTGGGGTGCATGAATGTGGAGGCTGTGTTTCACAGCCAGGAGCTGCAGAGGAATTTCCCACGGCTCAGTGAGCACCACTCGCTTCCTGTGCCTCTCACTGGTGGATGTGTTTTTAATGAGGATCTTAATGCATAATTTCTCCAACAAGTTGAATTATCTGTGGCTCCCGGGAAAGCGATTTGCCTGGCCTTACTGCCAAATGTACTTTCAGAGACTGAATCTATTATTCTGGGAAGGGGTGATGGTCTCTCAGTTCTCCTTTGCTTGCTGAGCAATAATGGAGAAGTTAGCACCTGCATCAGCAAAGAGTGCTTCCCCAGCCCTCACATCAACAGAGGCTGTCTGCACAGGAGGAGGCAGTCACCTCTCCCCTCACGCACAGCCCACCTGGCTCATCTTGCTAAAGCATCCAGCCACAAGAGGAGGGAAAGCCACTTCCTGTGCCACCCTGAAAGTTTTCTACTCACTTCTAGAACTTAGCTTGGGGATTAGGGTTTGGCTGTTGAGGCAGGAGGTTCTCCTGGATTCTCTGGATGAATCCACTGCGATCACAGGGAGTAGTGTGTCTGGAGCAGAGATCAAAGCCAAGGGGCTGCCGTCTTTAAAGACAGACCAGGACCACAAACCAGGAAGACAGGATAGCAAGGAGCAGGTCTTCCTGCCCCCACCCAAAGGAACCTGCCCTCTGACACTTGGTCTTGGCTTTATCAAACTCTGGGCTTGTGGTTTTTAGGATTATCATTTGTACTGATTCAAGACCTGTATTTGTGGTAACTATTTACAGTAACAGTAGGAAAGCAATGAATAATACAAGTCAGGTTTCCATCTGAACCCCTTGGCTCAGCCTCCCACCAGATGCAGAGCAGACAGGACAGATTCACTGAAGAACACGAGGTCTTACAATGGTAATACACTGCCAGGCACAACTTAATTTTATGACACTTTAAGATGATCTGGGTGGCTTTGTATGCATCTATAAACCATGAAATTAAGTCAGTATGCAACTTCTCTTCCTTTTTTATACGCATGTGCATGTTCACACATGTATGGGCACCCTTGCACAGGTGTGCATGCATGTGTACAGGTGTGAGTGAGTGGGGCTGTTTATTTGATACAACATCTACCTCTCTTTTGAGGCAAGGTCTCTCATGACAGGCTCACCAGTGGGCGCCAGGGATCTGTCTGTCTCTGCCTTCCCAGTGTGAACCACACTATTTCCATGGGAATTAAACTCTGGTCCTCATGCGTGCAAAGCCAGCATCATACCAACTGAGCTGCATAGCCAGGCCCTCCTTTCCCTTTTTGAAAGAATACTTGTACTTTCTATGAGCAGGTGTAGAATTTCTAAGTCTTCCAGGCATACAGGTTCAGCTCTACTGCTCTTCAATAGAAAAACAAGACAGATTTATGCTGGGCCTGAGATAAACCTGCTTTAAAACTATTCCCATTAAGAGCCACCTGGCAAGGGGGTGATCAGATTTCTAATGGTTTAGCACAGAAATCCATGCACACATGAACCGAAGTCAGTAATGGTGGGCTCCCTGTGGAGTTCCTGGGGCTGCAGTGGTTTTTAAAACTCTCGACCTGCTTTTCTATGATGAAGATCCAAGAAACCCTGGCAAGGAGCATCCTGAAGAGAGAAGCTAGGAAACTGACCCCCTTTAGAATGTGTACAGCTTTGTCAGGGTGAGGGGACAGTGGTTCCCATACTACCTGGTGCCTCAGCATCCCCAGCAGGCTAGTCGATCCAGACTGCTGGCTCTCTGTCCCAGTCAGTGGGTCTGGGGCGGAAAGACCCAAGGGTGTATATTTCAAGCTGGAGGTGGAGCTCAGTGGTGGAACATTAGCTTACCACGCCAAACCTTGGGTTCCATCCCTAGCACCAAAAAAGGAAAAACTAGAGCATGCATTTCTCCCAAGTTCCCAGGACACGCTGTGCTCCTGGCTGGCCCTCACCGAGAGCCAGCAGCAGGGGTCACTGTCAACGGTAGTCTCAGTTTCCTTCATGTCCTGAAAAGCCCTGACCCTGTCTCATCTGACAAGGCTGTCCCAGCTCGGCTGTTTAATATACTGAAGTTATTGGATAGTCTTATACTTGGTCTGGAACATTCTAGGGAGCTGTTAAGCCCTCAGGGGTCACTGCAGATGGATTAAACCAGAACAGGATGGGAGGCAGGGGATAGGCAGTGGCCTGGTTTTGGTGTTCCAAGCTTCTCTGTGGGATCTAAAGTGCAGACTAGATGGGCAACGGGCTCCTCACATGAACAGGTGTGGAGTGAGGCTGGCTGCTGTAGCAGACACGTGAGTAGGCCCCTGGTAAGGCCCAGACCTGGCTTTGACTTCTTCAGTCCCACCCAGATCTTTGCACAGCAATAAGAGCAGGTGTTCAACAGCTGCCTACTGGGCAGATAAACACCAACCAACCAGCAAGCCTATGGAGCCCCAGCACCTCCTTCCTCAGGAGCCTGAACGAACACGGGGAACAAATTATGCCTTCATGACAGAAGTGACTTTTTTCCCCCCTGAGGTAGGGTCTCACTCAAGCCCAGGTTGACTTGAAACTCACCATGTAGACTCAGGGTGGCCTTGAACTCACAGCGATCCTCCTACCTCTGCCTCCTGAGTACTGGAATTAAAGGTGTGCACCACCATGCCTGGCAGGACTGGCTTTTAATTAAAGAAATTCTGCTGAGAAAATTCTGGTCTATCATCATCATGATGTAAATGAGTTTTGTGACCACAGTGATTGAAAACTAGGGGGGAAAACATCATTCCACATAGTAGTTAGCAAACTGTGACTGGTAAGCCAAACCCAGCTGCCAACTTTCCTATAAAAATAAAGCCCAGACCTAGTAGAAGACGATTCAACAACTTCAGGATATTAAGCAGCCTGGCTGGGTCCGTCTGATAGGGTCAACAGGCCAGATCTCAAGTCACTTGTGAGGGGTCACAGCTGCTTCCAGTAAAGACAGCAACAGTTGTTTTTCTTGAGGACAAGTCTGCAGGGCCAAGCAAACTGGTTCTCTGGCCCTGCACAGAAAGAAAGTTGGCCAGCTCTGCCCTGGGGAAAGAAGAGGAAGCCCACCCACAAGAAGAGTTCCATCGTCTCAGCTGGTGCATTCCCTCTTCTCTACTCTTTCCTACGGACGTGTCTCTAAACCAGACTTTAGCAGCAGCAGTAGCAGCAGCGATGCAGCATTGCAGGTGGGCTCCAGGCCCTTTGGAGGCCATACCTTGTTTCCGATGGCTTTTTTGGGCGGGAAGTTGTAGGCCCTCACTTGTGGGAACTTGTTCTGTAACTTGTGGTGCAAGCTCCGGAATTCAGTGTACCGCCGATACACATTCCACTCGTCGTCTTTTATCCGGATGTAGACCTGCCAGGCAAAGGCAAAAGGAAGAGCATGTGAACTTCTCTTAACCCCTCCTCATAAAGGGTGGGAGTTGGAAACCTGCCTGCTGATAAAGCAGCCACCTCAGCCTTTCTTGCACGCTGCTGGACACCAAGCACCTGGCACAGAAAGACCCAACTGGGCCAGTGACTCGAGGGACACACTACGTCATTTCCCCAACATCGGCAGAGGTCAAGGGCCCAGGAGCAACCAAGGTGCGCCTTCATGTTGTCACCGTGTGGTGTCCTTACAGAGGGGTAGGATGTGAGCTAAGCTTCTACTATGGAAACCAGGCCTGTACTAAGCAGACCAGCCAGCATAGCAAATGGAATGTGATTTGGGGAGCCAGGGGCAGGAGGCGGGGGGGATGAGGTCAAGATCTGGACCTCAGGTGAACAGGTCACATCTGGCTGAGCCAACCAGAGCTAGGGCATACAGCTTCGTTTTAACCACACTGGGGCTCAGGCACACACTGGAGAGGCTGTTTCAGGAAAGTGTGACCATCTGGCAAGCGAAATGAGAGAAACGGGGACTGAAATGGTTTACGACACCCCAAGAAGAGCAGGGAGGGTAATGGCAGGCATGATGGTTGGTGTACTCAAGGGCTCCTGATGGGAAGAGCATCTCTAACCTGATGATGGATTCTGTTGCTGTGGTTTTCACACCATGCATTCCAAAGCCAAGTTCTCCGCAGAAGCAAGAGCACACCTCCTGCTCTCCTGGGCCTTCCTTCCTCTCCTACATGCAGGCCTTGTATTTGGGCCACTGACTACCAGATCTGTATCTTTAGGCCAGTCCTTTCACATGAACTCCAGGCCCCACATGCATCTTCATAGTCCTCTAAAACTTACCACATCTGTAATCCCACTCCTTCTCCTGGACTGAGTTCTCCTAGGGAAGGGGTGGTTCACTTGCTGAAGCCAGAAATCTGGGTATCAACTTTGATCCGTATCCCCCATACCCAGTGACCGACTGACAGAACCTGCAGGTTCATCTCCAGAGCATTCTGGAGCCTTCAACTTCCACACTCTCTCAAGGCCCCTCTAGTTCAAGTTCACCCCCTCCCACCTCCCACCTGTGAAGGCACACTCCCACCTGTTCATACCAACAGAGGGTCATCAGGGTCCTCTCATTTCAGGCCCTGACTAGGCTTGGGCAAACCACAACAGTATAGATTTGGATGCATTTTCTATAAGATTCTTTAATTTCTTAAATTCCTAAAATGTCTTTAACCACAATGGTGCCAATTTTCCTGCATTTCTTTAGAGCACCCTGTCACTTATGATCGCCATGAAGGACTTGTCAACAACACATATGCAGATTTCCATTCATCAAGACTGCAGGTTTAGAACCAAGTCCACTGTGGGTCACTGTATAGTTTTGCATCTATGGCTTATGTGGATGGCTTGAGAATTGAGCCCAGGTCAACAATCAAGCATCTTTCACCACGGAGCCTTCTTTCCCTAACACTGAATATTTTTAATTAAAATATAGGCTGAACATGGTGGCACACACCTGTACATCCAACACCCAGGAGGCTGAGACAGAAGGATTGTGTGCTACATAGCACATTCAAGGACCCTTTGAGTGACATAGAAAAACACTCTCAAAAAAATGGGGGGGGGTAGCTCAGTGGTAGGGAGCTTGCCTAGCATGCATGCCTGAGGCTTTGGGTTCCATCCTCAGCACTAAAGGAAATATATAAATCGCAATGTCCCTCATCTGAAAAGCTCCACAGATATGAATCCTACAGCACAGCGGTCCTTGGGAGAATAAAACAGCTGCTCTGTGCTGAGACTGGGTGATGCTTCTCCTCCCAGATGATATGTCCTGAGAACTCTGGCTTCTTTAGGGCCAGTTTCTTCCTGGACACAGGGCTCCTGGGTCCCTGAGAAGTCCTTAGGTCCTCTGTTGCTGCTAATCCAGACTCATACCCTTTCCCAGGGCTCACTTGGCCTGAGTGCTACTCTAACCTCACCAGGCAGATCAGAACTAAATGGAATCAGGCAGGAGCCTGATTTGTTTGTGGTAGGGAAATTTCATCTTCAAGGGCAAAGAAGACAGCAAAACCATCCTTGGAACTGCTGGCTGGGCCTGCACTGCCCGTGAGCTGCCTGACCAGGCTGATATAGAGTCTCCTAGGAACACAGGGTGACAAGAGCCAAGGGTAGCAAGGATCTGGACACTGCCATGTGTACAGCATTATCCAAACAGCTTTTGCTGTTATCCAAATTACCAGACCTTCTCTCAGAGGTGAAAAATAACCAGTGGACATTTATGGCACCTTGCTATACCTCTTAGAGGTCACTGACAGCCAGGGCAGTGGGAAGTGTTCTCAAGGTTCCACAGACGTCCCTTGACAGGCTCAGCTAATCACTCAGCAGCTGCCCAGATGCTGATGGAGTCCTGATCTGTGTGGATACCATCCCCAAGTGGTGCCCCATGAACTCAGCAAGTGGGGGGCCCATGGCCAACTGGCAGTGAGCATATTCCAATGAAACACAAAATTTCTCAACACTCAACTGTCCTTGATGAAAGGCCTGAGATGCACTGGGTGTTACACCAGGCTCTTCATGCCTTATCCTCAGGTTAAGCTGCAAGGTGGATGGTAGGGACTCCCCATATAAAGACATGGGTTCAGCAAGGCCATGTCACCTGTACAGACAGGTGGGGAGATATAGGATTTGGACCTAGTGCTGCCTGTTCTCCAATGACCCATGCTCTCTGCTGCAGTGACCAGGGCTCCCAAAGGCCCCCAGAATCCCAAGGAGCAATGTGGACAGCAGGGGAAGGAGTTCCTGTGGATTCACTGCAGCCATGTGCCCCTTTCCTGGGTGTTTCGAGTGACCACCAAGTTGTCCCCTTACGATAGAGCCCCCAATCTCACCAAACTGCTTATAGCTCAGATCTTCCAATCTAAGAATCTAATCTACAGCTATTAAAATTGCCCCAAGTTACTTAAGGGTGGATATCCTTAACTACAATGTTTTAGCAGCCACAATTGGGAAGCTTGCTTTGCAGATTGAGTTGTCCTTGAATTATACTTCAACAAATTGTGGCCTTATTTCACAGGCGAATTGAAAGAACTTATGCTTAAAATTGTTAGCGTTGCTTGCTTATTTATTTATCCTAAAGGGCTTGCATGCTTAATAAAATTTGACTGACCCCAATTCCCTTGGCTTGAGCCAAAAGATTAATTCCTTGCAGGAATAAAATACCTAACCTATTCCACATAACCAAGCTCCCTGTTAAAACAAGCCATAAAAAGCCACTTCCAGTCTCATCTGGACTTAGCAGGAAGAAACAAACTAGGGGGGTGATGTCTACAATCAGGAGACAGGGCCACTCACTCTGCACTGTCTGAAGGGATAGCACAGACCTTGATTCCTTTTCCATGGGGAAGACTCGCCCCAGGATGGCCTGCTAAACCAAGCCTCAGTCCACAGTGAGCAGAATAGAACAGAGAGAGCCTGAGGGAGCAGTTTCCACTGAAGAGATTAAGAGCATGTGTGGCTATCATCAGGAAGATAAACCACAAATACCGGCAAGGATTAAGGTGAGATGAAGCCCTTAAACATTCTAAACCAGCACAGACACTATGGAAGTCAGTGTGGAGGTTTCTCAAAACAAACAAACAAACCCTAGTGATGTCTCAGTAGTTAAGAGTGCTCCCCGTGCAAGCCTGAGAACCTGAGTGGGCCAGGAAGTGGGTGGGTCCAGAGAGGTAACCTAATGTGTGAGGTGTGCATCCATCCACACTACCAGCTCTGAGAAGAGCCCAGAGGCTGAACCTGAAGCCTGGCACCTACTCTTCTAGCTATGCCAGGTAAGTCCCCTCTCTGGTATTGGCTGTCAATCAGGAAAATGAGGGTGGTGTCAGTGTTGGATGTGCCAGAATGAAATTGATCACACGAGCAGTGGGGAGGGGAGAAGAGGGGCAGCAGAGAGCAAAAGAATGAAGATCTATACGCTTGTTTACAGCCAGAGACATCCCAGATCTGGGCTAAGGCCTGCCAAGCAAGACACAGGCCTCTTAAGCCTAAAGCATGTGGATGTCAGGTGGAATGACAGAGGGACAGGGCACAGACTGCGCATAGAACACGTCTGTACTTGAATCTCAGCTCTCCCCTCTCTAGCTGTGACCCTGGAAACTCGGCTGCTCCACCCGAAGCATGGGGATGAGTCCAGTCTTGCTGGGTGGTCATGAGATGCCAGGCCTCATGGGCAGGGTAAGCAGTGGCAGCTGCTAATATAACAACCCCTGTCACCTCTGTCATCCGCTTGCCTTTGTGTACATGAACTTCCCTATTACAGAATTAGAGGTAATTATAGGATGTGCAATCATGAAATTAAAGCAGGTAATTACCATGCTTAATTAATTGTCAAATGCTAGGCAGGCAGGGTAACAGAAACATAAAGAAAAGCTGTGGATTGGGCAGCAGTGTATCCCCTCCCACTCTGCTCACAGAACAGCAGAGTTCAGTTGTGACCTTCCTGGGTCAGTTTTCAAGTACCAGCACAAACCCAGGATGAGCTTTGGGCTTGGGACTCAGAAAAGCCTAGACACTCTCTGGGTTGGCTGCAGGCAGGCCAGAGGGATATTTATACAGCCCTGTCACACGCATACCCAGACTCCAAGACAGGAGAGCTATTTTAGGAGGAGGGTGTGGTAGGAGATACTTGATAGACACTCTAAATCTCTGCAAGGATCGGGCCCCACAGAGATGCCTACATGCACATGGGGAGAACTCACAAAAGAACAGTCACTTATCAACTGCTGGTTTGGGTCACGATGATGCCTGTTGAGCATGCGTCAAACACCTCCCTTTGCAATTCCAACTTCTGCACTGTTCCCGAACTCATGGCCCAATGTGTTGTTATGCATGGTACAATCTTAGCCTCTCATCCTCCCTCCCTCCCTCCCTTCCTTCCTTCCGTCTTCCCTCCCTCCCTCCCTCCCTCTCTTCCTTCCTTCTTCCCTTTCCCTCCTTCTTTCTTTCCTCCCCTCTCATTTTTGCAATACTGGGGATGGAAACCAGGGCCTTGTGCATAGTAGGCAAGCACTCTACCACCAAACTATATCTTTAACCTTTTTTCACTTTTTATCTTGAGACAGGGTTTCACAAAACTGCCTAGGCTGAACTTGAACTCACTCTATAGCTCAGGCAGGCCATAAACTCACAATCCTCCTGTCTCAGTCTCCAGAGTAGATGGGATTACATCCCTGCACCACCAGGTTGAGCACACAGTGTAATGTTTAAGAGTAGAAGCAGGCTAAGGTGACTGGGACCCCCAAAGGTAATAAAGAGCAAGAGTGTCTTTGGCCTTATGTTTGCAATCTCCACCTATCTCTTGCCATACCTCCCTAGAGTGGGAGATCCCCTTTACCAGACCAATCAGCTGTCTCTCTGGCTCACATGGGCCAAAGGATAGAGTTACCAGGAAAAGGAAACACTGTCTCTTTTCCCCTCCTGGCTGGCCAGCAGAGAGACTCCTAAACCTCCAGGCTTTTGGTGAGACTCCCCCTAGTCTCAGCCTCATGGACAGGGGGTGGGCTTCTTTCCCACATGGACTTTTTTCCTCATGATGGGAGTCTCCGATATTTTCCCTTCTTAATATTTTCTCTCCTCCTTTTAATCTAATAAAGTAACTCTCTAAACCTTACCCTCTGGTGGCCTAAAATTTTAATTCTTTAAAGTTATATGACAAGAATCCGGGTACTCTTAAATTTTAAAGTGCGTTGGGATTAGTAAGGAACCCCACGGTTTCCCAATTATGTTCCCTGTTACAGCGTGGTGCATGGGCCGGGCCAGTGACATACTGTTTGGTAGTGCCCTTTGTGACTCAGAGTACTCTGTATGAAAAGCTCTCCAAGCCCTGCAACTTTAGATGCCCAAAGAGACAGTCACAGAGCAACTAAGATACTCATGCAAGAAGGAAAGAAGGAAGGGAGGAAAGGAAGGAGGGAAAGGGAAGAAGGATAGAAAGAAGGAGAAAAGGAAGGGAGGGAGGGAGAGAGGTGGAGAGCAGCAGAGACCCAGGACACAGCCTCCAGTTGAAGCTGGGCCCAAAGCCGCATCCTCCCGCAGAGAAAAGCACTGTGGACTCTGCAGGCGGCTGCTGCCCCCCCAGGAGGAAGGATGAGTGCAGACAGTCCAATGACACTGCAACATGAAGATGCTCTTACAAATGGCTTTAGGTTCCTAATTCATTTTGCTTCCTTAATAGCCAACGAGTGAAATGATTTGTGTTTTGGTTCGCGGCCCATGTTAATGTATCGTCGCTAAACTTTCCTTTTAATGAAATGGCTTCATGTGTTATTAACTATAAGCGTTTTCAGTGCTAGAAGAAAATGCCCGAATTACCCTATGATGGTGCTGATGGAGTGATATTATCACGGCCAAATGCCGAGAAAAAGATGAACAACTTAGCCAAAGAAAAACGACTTTTCAGTTCACTGGGTTATGTAAATGAGGCAGACAAGTAAAAGAGGAAATGCGTTATTTACTAAGCATTGCCGACAGAACCCCACAGGCCTTTTGAAGGAGGAACAGAACAGAATAAGGGTGTGGGAGTAGAATGGGCCCACACATCTCAGCTCCAGAAAGAAGTGCGATGCTGACCAGAGGATGCTTTGTCTGGAGAGAAGGGCAGAGTGCGGCTCTGCTCTCACTGCACTCTGGCCAAGCTCTGCTGCCCTGGGTACACAGCAGCAGCCCAGTGTTTCTCAGAATGGCATCCCTAAAGACCACCTTCCAGCTGATCAGATATGGACACTGACCAGGTACTTGCTCCTATTCTAGGCCTTTCTCCAGTTATGGTTTCTCCCTGGCCAGAGCTGGGTGGTGTCTGCTCAGGCTCACCACCAGGCAGTCTGTTCTATACCAAGCTCAGGGATAGGCCCTGGGGATATGGAGAAGAACCAAGCCAGCTTGAGCACTGCCTTCCTGAAGCTCACTAGGCCTTCCTAGGAAGATGCAAACAATCCTACATGGAAAAGGACAGAGCTCTCCTAAAGCTGCCCTAGGCCTGTGAGCTGAGCAGACAGGTTTGATCTAGAACAAAAAGAAGATGAAAATAGAGTCTGGTTGTGTAGGTTTGTAATCCCAGGAATGAGGAAGGGGCTGGAGAATCCAGAGTTCAAGGCCAACAGGGAATGCCTGTCTCAAAAAAAAAAAAAAAA
>PVHP010040362.1:0-15947 GCA_004024765.1 Zapus hudsonius | reverse complement strand
AGAGAGAGAGAGAGAGAGAGAGAGAATGGGCACAGCACGAACTCCAGACACATACGCCCTCTTGTGCATCTGGCTTTATATGGGCACTGGGGAATCGAACTTGGGTCCTTCTGCATTGCAGACAAATGCCTTAACCGCTAAGCCATCCCTTCAGCCCCACAAGCGGCTTTTGCTTGGGTTCTTTCTGCGACAGCAACTAGAAAGCTGACCGCAACACATGGGCACTGGGGAATTGAACTCAGGTCCTTCTGCCTTGCAGGCAAATGCCTTAACAGCTAAGCCATCTCTTCAGCCCTTGTTTTTCTTTTTGGAGATAAGTTCTCACTATGTAGCTCAGGCTGGCCTGGTACTCTAGATGTTGTCCAGAGCAACATTGAACTTGTGGCAATTGTCCCATTTCAACACCTAAGTACATTTTCAGGGTTTTTGTTTTTGTTTTGTTTTGCTTTTGAGACAGGGTCTCATGCTGGGCTTGGGCTCATCATGATCCTCCTGTCTTGGCCTCCCAAGTGCTGGATTTTATAGGTGTGAGCCATCATGCTCAGCGCTCTCTCTCTCTCTCTCTCTCTCTCTCTCTCTCTCTCTCTCTCTCTCTCTCTCTCTCTCTCTCTCATATTGGGAATTGAATCCTGGGCTTTGCACAAGGTGGGGAAGCACTCTACCATGAAGCTACATCCTAGCCCTTTCTGTACTTTGTATTAAAAAATATTTTTTATTGATATCTTTATTATCCAAAATTAGATCCATTGTATGAGCAAATCTTATGATGGTACCCCCTTTCCCTCCTCCCTCAACAAGACAGACACCAACAATATCCAGCATAACCCCCCCAAAAATAAGTTTTATTTATTTGCAAGCAGAGAGAGCTAGACGAGAGACAGACAGCCAGAATGGGCGGCTGCTGCCAACAGACTCCAGGTGCGTGTGTCACTTTGTGCACCTGGCTCTACGTGGGAACGGGGGAACTGAACTGCAGGCAAGCACCTTAAACACGGATTAATCTCTCCAGGCCTTTACTTTGTATTTTGAAGCAGGGTTTCATTAAGTTGACAAGGCAGGCCTTGAACCTGTGCTCTTCCTGCCTCAGACCTGTGCCATAATATCTGCCTCGTTTAATTTTATTATTGTTTTTAAAAATCTTTTGGTGTGTGTGTGATATGTGTGGTGTGGTGCATGTGTACTGTGTGTAATGTATGCAGGCGTGTGTGTGGTATGTTCATGTGTGGTATGTATATGCAGAGTGTGTGTGTGTCTGGTGTGGTGCATGTGTGATATGTATATGTATATGTATATGTATATGTATATGTATATGTATATGTATATGTATATGTATATGTATATGTATATGTATATGTATATGTATATGTATAGTGTATGCATGTGTGTGGTGTGGAGAATGTGTGGTATGTATATGTATATGTAATGCATATATATGTATAGTGTATGCATGTGTGTGTGGTGTGGTACATGTGTGGTATATATATGTATATATGTATATGTATATGTATATGTAAAGTGTATGCATGTGTGTGTGGTGTGGTGCATGTGTGTTATGTATATGTGTATGTATATGTAATGCATATATATGTATAGTGTACATATGTGTGTGGTGTG
Source organism: Zapus hudsonius (assembly GCA_004024765.1). Taxonomy (NCBI): domain Eukaryota; kingdom Metazoa; phylum Chordata; class Mammalia; order Rodentia; family Dipodidae; genus Zapus; species Zapus hudsonius. The sequence continues at coordinate 14,333 of PVHP010040362.1, read as the reverse complement.
GTGCATGTGTGGTATATATGTATATATATGTATATGTATATGTAATGCATATGTATATGTATAGTGTACTCATGTGTGTGTGGTGTGGTGCATGTGTGCTATGTGTATGTAATGTATAGTGCATGTGTGTGTATGTGTTTGTGGTGCACGTGTGGCATGTATAGTGTATGCGTGTATGTGTGTGAAGGCATAGGCCCCATGTGCACGTGTGTGGAGACCAGAGTAGAATGTCTTCCTGGGTCTCTCACCTAGATGCTTCCTTGAGACAGAAACTCTCACTGAACCCAGAGCTGCCAGTTTTCAGAGGATTGAAGTTACAGGCATGGCATGCCGCTTCTCCCGTGGGTGCTGGGGATTGAACTCGGCCTATCTCCGGCCCTCAGGTCTGCACAGCAAGCGCTCCCAGCCCCACCATCGTTTTGGTGTCTGCCTTTTCAGCCTCTGGCTAATGGGGTAGGCACCTTCCAAAATGCCTCTTAGTAACCCTCCTCCGCTGTCTGTGTCCTTGTGGAATGCTGTACTGTACCAGGGTGGTATGTCAAGGACGAGAGTGGGTCACTTAGGGTCCCTGCGCCAGCCCTCCTTCCAGCCTTCCTTTACTCATCCCTCACTCTGGGGAAGCAGCTTCCATGTATGAGCATCCTTGGGTGAGGTTACAAGAAAGGAGTTCAAGCTGCCATGTTTTGGGGATGCTTGTTACGCAGCAAAATACACTGACACTGTGGATTTCTCTGTTGTGTATTCTCATTGCTGAGGCAAAACAAAACCAAAAATATCCATTTTAAGGAGGAAGGGTTTATTTCAGCCGACAGATCCAGGTCACAGTACATCATGGGGGGAAGACATGGCGGCAGGAGCCCGAGGCAACTGATCACATTCAGTCCACAGTGAGGAGGAGGCAGAGAGGGATGAAGGCTGCTGCTCAGCCAGCTTTCTCTCTTTTACCCAGTCCAGGACCCCAGCCCATGGAATGGTGCTGTCCACAGTTAAGATGGGTCTTCCCACCTCAATTAACCTCATCAAGGAGATCCTCCACAGATGTGCACAGAGACGAACAGTCTACAGGTGATTCCAGGTCCTGCCAGATTGGCAATCAATAGAAACCGTCACATTAGGCGTCTCTCTTGGGCCTAAAGCTTGCTGATTCAGCTGTCTACCTTGCTTCAGCCCCTGTCTGCATCTCTCAGGCACACCCACTCAGCATTTACGTGGGTGCCGGAGATTCTTATGTCTACAGTCAGCTCTTCTGCCAGGTTTTGCAGGAGAACATTTGGGACAACTGTCCTTTTCAAAATGGGCCTTTTTTTTTTTCAAAATATTTTCTTTATTCATTTCATTTTTTTTCAAGCAGAGATACAGAGAGAGAGAGACAGAGAGAGAGAGAGAGAGAGAGAAAGAACCAGGGTCACCACCTTGTGGGTCTGGTTTATGTGGGTCCTGGGGAATTGAACCGGGGGCCTTAGGCACTGGAGGCAAGTGCCTTAACCGCTGAGCCATCTCTCCAGCCCGGGCCATCTCTCCAGCCCGGGCCCTTTTTTTTATTCCCAGGAAGAACCGTTTTTCCAAGAGCTAATCCCAAGTGATGTCTCCCCAAGAGACACTCAGGAGCTTAGAAGCAAGCACACAGCTCCAGCATTCAGTTTCCTCTGCTAATTTTAAATCTCTGGGCCCCCATCATGTACTTAGCTCTAAATTACATGTTGGAGCTGGGCTTTTCTGAGGCGCCATCCATGCAGCAGATAAAGCAGCCCTGTGAGGGGACCATTAAAAACACATTCTAAAGACTCCATGTTTCCATCCTCCTTGGACCAGGGATGCTACCTGCCTGTCTGGGGAAGCTGTCGTCCAGCTACTGTGCAGTTTGGCAACCCCGGGATTGTGAGGCGACCCAGGGTAAATAAAAGTCCAGGTGAATGGAGGCTACCAACCCCAGGAGTCTTCAGAACACATCTGCCTTGGGCTGGAGAGATGGCTCAGCGGTTAAGGCACTTGCCTCCAGTGCCTAAGGCCCTGGGTTCAATTCCCCAGGTCCCACGTAAGCCAGACCCACACGGTGGTGGCCCTGGTGTATTCTTTCTATCTATCTCTCTATCTCTCTGCTTGAAAATGAATAAATAAAATAAAATAAAAAGAACACATCTGCCTTTAATATTGGAAGTTCGTGCAATTCCCATCCTGACCACGCGGGGGCGGCAGTGGCCCACTCCGCCTGGGGTAGTGGGGGGCCAAGGAAACTTGGTTTGGCATTTTCCTTCCTGTCCCCCAGAATGACGCCTGGAGACAGGACAAATATAGCGTAAACAAGAATCACAGGCTGCAATTTGGGTGCTGCAGCCTCAGATGTCAGCGTCTCGTTCTTTGTGTGACTCTTTTTAAAGCCATCTAATGAGAGGCTGCATATAGAAGTCTCCTTTCTCAGGTCAAGGTCTAGTTTCAGATTGATGTGCTTGGAGCAGGGCCTGGAGTCTTTAGCAGACGTTAATAAGTGGATTCACTCACCTGATGACAGTGATGGGGTCTGTAGCACCATGTGCCCCGTCCTCTGGGCCAGATGCCAGGACAGAGGACTTGGTGGGGCTGCAGAGGTAGCCCTTGGGAAGGACTCAAGGGAGAGCTTTGGTCCTTGAAGTAGAGCCAGGCAGGATGCCACTGAGTGTGCATGGGGAAGGGGCTGAGAGAGGGGAGGGAGGAGGGGAGGGGTGACATCAGTTCCGCAGGCTGTCCAGGTTCCTCCCCCTTCACTGTCTTCACTGGGGCCCAAACCCCAGGCTCCTCAGCCTTCTAACCAGGCTCCCTGCTCCCCTGCCTCCCAGCCTCTACCCAGCAGCCAGTAGTATATTTAAAGCATGTTAACCAGAAAGGCTGGGGAGACAGCTCAGTTGGTAAAGTGCTTGCCATGCAAGCTGATCCCCAGAACTCACATAAAATTAAGCAAGTTGGTGTGTGCCTGTAATCTCTGCACTGCAGTGGTAGAAACAGGAGGACCCCTGGAGCTCACTGGCCAGCTAGTCTAGATTCATTGGCAAGCTGCAGCTCAATGAGAAACCCTGCTTCAAAAAAGAGGTGGATGGAAGAGCTGAAGAGATGGCTTAGCCCTTAAGGCGTTTGCCTGCAATGCAGAAGGACCTGAGTTTGATTCCCCAGTGCCCATGTAAAGCCAGATGCACAAGAGGGCGCATGCGTCTGGAGTTCATTTGCAGTGGCTGGAAGCCCTGGCGTGCCCGTTCTCTGTGCCTCTCTCTGTCTGCTTCTCTCTCTTTCTCTCTCTCAAATAAATAAATAAAATATTTTTAAAAAGAGGTGGATGGGGCTGGAGAAATGGCTCTGTAGTTAAACGTACTTGCTTGGGCTCCATTCTCCAGTACCCACGTAAGGCCAGATACACAGAGTGGTGCATGTGTTTGGCGTTCATTTGCAGTGGCTAGAGTCCCTGTGCACCTGTTCTCTCTCTTAGTCTCTTTCTCTCTCTCTCAGTCTCTTTCTCTCTCTCTCTCTCTCTCAGTCTTTCTCTCTCTCTGATTGCAAATATTTTTTTTAAAGAGATGATGTCATTTCTGAGGATAATACCCAAGGTTGTCCTCTGGCTTCCACATCATTCACACCCATGTGCACCCATGAGCATAGGAATATGCACATACATGCATGTACACTACACATACACACACATGCAAAAAGTTAATCAGATCAAGTCCATCTGGTCCACACCTCCCCTTTTCTCACTTCCAGACCCAGCCTTCTCCATCTGTCCTATACAGTGTGCAGACCACCTGCAGGCCCGTGTGGCCCTGAGCTTGGACAGGCTTCATGCTGGCTTTAATGCCCTGCAAGGACCACCTTGAAAGTCATATACACAGAGACATGTTTTACTATGTAGCTCAGGCTGACCTTGAATTTGTAATCCTCCTGCCTCAGCTCCCCAAGTGTTGGGATTACAAGTGTGGGTTGTTAGAGCTGGCAGAATTCTTATTGATTTTATTTTATTTTATTTGGTTTTATTTTATTTTATTTTTTTTTTTGGTTTTTCGAGGCAGGGTCTCACTCTAGTCCAGGCTGACCTGGAATTCACTCTGTAGTCTCAGGGTGGCCTTGAACTCACGGCGATCCTCTTATCTCTGCCTCCAGAGTGCTGGGATTAAAGGTGTGCGCCACCATTTTCTTGATTTTATTTATTTATATATTGGGAGGGGGGTTCTGAGGTAGGGTCTCTCTCTAACCCAGGCTGACCTGGATTCACTTTGTAGCCCCAGACTGGCCTGGAACTCACAGCGATCCTCTTACCGGAGCCTCCTGAGTGCTGGATTGAAAATGAGCATCGCATGGCCAGCCGTCCTTGGGGGCTTTTGCTTGCTTGTTTCAGACAGGGTCTGACTATCTATCCCAGACTGACCTTGAACTCACGATCTAACACAAGCTTGGCACTTTGAATGGTTTTCATTGATTTATTTAATTTATTTCATTTTATTTGCAAGCAGATAGAGATGGAGAGAAGAGAGAGAGAGAGAATGGGTATGCCAGGGCCTCGAGCCACTGCAAACAAACTCCAGATGCATGTGCCACTTTGTGCATCTGGCTTTGTGTGGGCACTGGGGAATCAAACCCGGGTTGTTAGGCTTTGCAGACATCTACCTTAACCACTGAGCCATCTCTCCAGCCCCAGCCTCTGAACGTTTTTCATCCCAGGCAACTGATGGCCCACATGGGAACACCAGCCTGCCAGGTGGAAACGGGGAGGCACAGTGTCAGTTACCTGTGAGGAAGAAGTGCAGGGGGCGGGGTTCAAGTGGCTTCTGGGTAATCTGGCTTGGAGCCATTTCCCTCTAATGGACAAAAGAATTGGTTAAGTTTTTTTCATTTCCTTCCTTCTGTTTTAAATTTTCTGATTTTTTTTTTTTGTGTGTGTGTATGTAAGATAGTGAGCATGCATGTGGAGGTCAGAGGACAACTTTGGGTCACCATCCTCCTCGCTGGGAGGCAGGGCCTCTCACTGTTGTTCAGTATTCATTCTTTTTTTTTAATTTAAATAATTTATTTTTTAAAAATATTTTATTTATTCATTTTCAAGCAGAGAAATAGAGAGAGAGAGAGAGAGAGAGAGAGAACACCAGGGCCACCAACTTGTGGGTCTGACATATGTGGGTACTGGGGAATTGAACCCCGGGCCTTAGGCACCAGAGGCAAGTGCCTTAGCCGCTGAGCCATCTCTCCAGCCCCCAGTATTCATTCTTGAGCTTCCTGTCTCAGCCTCCCTGCCTGCTGTAGGCACACTGGAATTACAGAAGCCCACCATTGACTTCTGGGGTCTAGGGACCCAAACTCAGATCCTCAGAGTGGCACAGAAATCCCTCTAGTCCGCCCAAATTTTGTTTTGTTTGCTTTTTCAAGGTAGGATCTCTCTCTAGCCCAGGCTGACCTGGAATTCACTATGTAGTCTCAGGGTGGCCTCAAACTCACAACACTCCTCCTACCTCTGCCTCTGCCTGCAATTAAAGGTGTGGGCCACCACCCCGAGCCTCCCCACCTTTTGAGAGACAAATCTTGCTGTGTAGTCCGATCTGGCTTCAGATTCCTGTCAATCCTCCTGCCTCAGCCTCCAGAGTGCTGGGATTACAGCTGTAAAGCATGATGCTTGGCTTCTTTGTGTTTTTTCTTTCCCTTTTTAATTTTTATGATTATATATATATATATGTATGTATGTATATGTGTGTGTGCACACATGTTCAGATATATGTGGGCACATGTGTATGTGTGTGGATGCACATGAAGGTCAAAGTTTGACACCAGGTGACTTCCTCAATCATGGAGGGAGGACTTCTCAGTGAACCTGTCAGTGATTTGTCTAGACAAGCTAACCAGTCAGCCCCAGGAACCCCACCCCCACCCCAGTATTGGGGTTACACTCTATTTTTATGTAGAAAGTGTGGCCAGCACTTACAGACTGTCTCCTCAGCCTACTGGATTCTTCTTCTTCTTATCACTATTATTTGACTCCTGGGTTATTTTTGAGTCGTGTTCTCTCTCTGTGTCCCAGGTGGCCCAGAGCTCCTGGGCTCCAGAGAAGCCAGGACTGCAGGCCGTGTGTCCTACTGGCTCCCTTCCCATGCCAGCGCCGTTCCATGGCACAGATTTTCCTGGCATGAACAAGCTGTGAAACTCAAGACCAGAACCATTGGGAGCAAACTCCTCTCTGACGTCAGCAGATGACCTGCCCGGTGTCCTGAGGCTGGACAGGAAGCAAGTGGCATTTTCTCCCACTTGCAGCAGCCAGGGAAGTCACTTGTCACTCAGCGGGTCTCCAGGTGAGCCACACCCTGGGGGGAGTCCCCATGGGCATCTGAAACTGCATAACCTGTGCCTGAGTTTGTGTTTTGCTAGAATATGGTTTGTTTGGTGGGGGGGAAAAAACCAACAACTTAATGTGATTGCTTCTGAGACAAAAAGGCCACATAAATATTGCCTCCTCCTGGCACACACTCATATTGTGAGCACTCAGGAGGCTGAGGCAGGTGGAGCCAAGAGGTCAAGGCCAGCCTAAGTTACACAGTGAGACCCTGTCTCAAAAAATAGTGTCCCAGCACTTGGAAGGCTGAGGTAGGAGGATCGCTGCAAGTTTGAGGCCAGCCTGAGACTACAGAGTGAGTTCTAGGCCAGCCTGGGCTACAGTGAGACTAACTAAAAAAAAAAAAAAACAAAAAACAACAAAGTTTAAAAAGAAAGTGACTTAAAAAAAATTTAAAAAAAAGAAAGTGACTTTATTATTGTTGCTGTTAGTGCTACTGGGTGCTGGTTTTCTCCGGTCTAGAGGACATGAATGAATCCTTCTTGGAGACACGGAAATCCTAGCGACTGGGGGATGTAGTTTGGTTGGTAGAGTTCTATTGGCCACAGGGACCACCCTGGGACAGTGGGGGAAAGGACATCACAAGGGTGTGGATACTGGGAGCAGAGGCCATCAGAGTCACGTTGGAGGCTGGGTACTGTCCAGATTTCAAGGCCACCCCCCCACCATGGGTTTCAGCAGGGCTTTGGGCAGTGGAGCGTTCCCCTCTGATGCTTGATCTATACATGTGTCCCTTTGGCGTTGGTCAGTGTGGCCTTGAGTGGCTGGACTTGATCTTACCTTCGGTTCAGCCTCACCCAAACACTGTTAGAAGCCAGGCCCGTGTTCTCTTTCACTTTGCTATGGGTAGAATTGTCTGTCTGGATTCCTTTTTTTGTGTGTGTGTGTGTGTGAGTGTGTATGTGTACATATTATATGTGTATGTGTGTGGTATGTGCAGATGCGCACACTCCATGTACATACGTGTGGAGGCCAAAAAGTGATGTCAGGTGTCCCCTTCTATCTCTCTTCCACCTCGTTTCCCCAAGACAGAGTCTCTCACTGGAATTCACTGTTTTCTGCTTAGACTGGCTGACCAGGGAGCCCCGGTGGTCCCCCATCTCCTTCTCACTCAGAATGGGTGACAAGTCTGCACAACCACGGCCAGGTTTGTACATGGGTGTCGGGGATGGAACTCAGGTCCTCAGGCTTTCATAGTGAGTGCTCTTATCTGGAGCCATCTCCCCAGTTTCCTCTACAAGGCTGGCTTTTTAAAAAAATATTTTTTTCTTTTTTTATTTGAGGGAGAGAGACAAAACGGCAGAGAGAGAGTGAATATGGGGGCACCAGGGCCTCTTGCCATTGCAAATGAACTCCAGATGCATGCACTACTTTGTGCATCTGGCTTTTTATGTGGGTACTGGGAAATCAAACCCAGGCCATTGGGCTTTGCAAGCAAGTGCCTTTAACCACTGAACCATTTCTCCAGCCAAATTCTGACTTCTTTTTTATTTTCTCTTTTTCTTTTTGGTTCTTTGAGGGAGGGTCTCGCTCTAGCCCTCACTCACCTGGAATTCACTATGTAGTCTCAGGATGGCTTCGATCCTCCTACCTCTACCTCCCAAGTGCTGGGATTAAAGGCATGTACCACCATGCCTGGCTAATTCTGGCTTCTTATGTTAGTCCTTTAATCCAGGTACCTGTGGTGAAGGGGAAATATAACAAAATTAGAGCCCCCAGTCCTGGGACTGAATTCTCAGTTTGTCACTTCTGGTTAATGAGTAAGTTGTTTACCTTCCTAAGTGTGATTATTGCATTTTTAAAAGGAGGTGGTGACAGAGGGGGGGAGACGGTGGCTGGGAAAATGGTTCAATAGTTAAAGGTGCTTTCTTGCATAGGCGGATAGCCTGGGTCTATCACCAGATGCAGACATTCTAGAATTTGCTGTGGCAAGAGTTCCGTATGTCCCACTCTTCCCACACGCTTATGGAAACAAATACAAAAACAAATAAATAAAATGTAAGGGGCTGGAGAGATGGTTCAGCAGTTAAAGACACTTGTTTGCAAAGCCTGCTAGCTGAGTTTTGATTCCCAGTGCCCATGTAAAGCCAGATGAACACAGTGGCACATGCATCTGGAGTTTACTTGCAGTGGTAAGAAGCCCTGGCATGCCTATTCTCTCTCTCCCTCTCTCTCTCTCTCCCTCTCTATCATAAGCAAATAAAGTTTAAACAAACTTAAAAGGAAACAGGCAGCTTACAGGATTGAGAATTGCATTAGACGTCATGTGAAAATAGCCTGGTGCCCCAAACTTAGAAACGATTCAGCCAATGGTCATTAATGTTGAAGCTACTGACCAGACAGAGAAACAATCGCAGCTATTTTATCTCATGTGATTTTTTTAATATAAGAATATGGTGAGTTCCAGCCTTAAAAGCAATAATGCTAGGCAAGCATCGTACCACCAAACTATAAGCGCAGTCGTAAAAGCAATAATATTTTCGGGTTTGTAGCTGCCCCGCTGTGTTTCTACCCCAGAGCCTCAGAAGATTCTGAGCACCCATTTCTGCAAGGGAAATAACAAGAAAAAAAAATGATTTGGGCTCTAAAAATTCCAATTTGAAGTTAACTCTTCAGGAATCCATCCTGTCCCAGATGAGGGGGGATAGTCCCCTGTCTGCACACTCATTCCTTTGTAACCTTTGGAGATAACTCCGCGCCTATGGGTGTGATCGCTGAGAAACAATTATCTTGGAATCTCTTTCTGGATCTTGTCTACGTGGTGTTGCTCATCTAAGACCTGTTATTGCTTTTTCCCTCTCCCTCTCTCTCTTTCTTCTCTCTCTTCTCTCTCTCTCTGCATATGTATGTGTGGTGTGCATGCATGTGTGTGTGCATGTTCACAGGTGTGGATGCACGTGTTTGTGCTGCACATGCATATACACGTGTAGAGGTCAGAGGTTGACATTAGGTGTCTTCCTGGATCGGTCCCCTCTTTATTTTATGGTGGCAGAGTGTTTCATTCAGCCCAAGCTCGCTGATTGATTTGCCTCGCTAACCAGCTTGTCCCAGAGATCTCTCGTCTCTGCCTCCCATGTGCTGGGATTAGTGGGTGGCGGTGGGCGTGGGGGAGACATCCAGCACGCACATGGGTGCTGGGGATCTGAATTCAGCGCAGCAAGCTCTGCATCCACTGAGCCAATCTCCAGCCCACGTGCTTGCTTTGAAGGCAGCAATCTTGCTTCCTTCCCCTTCCAGCATGCGTTGTCATTCTTTGCAGCGGACTCTGGCCTAATGTCCACTCTTCAGGATATTGAAAGTCGCCGGAGCTCCAAGGCAAGTGTCACCCAGGCACAGCTCCCAAATAACTAATCAGGAGAGGGAAATGGAGCCTCTCCCTGTAGAACTCATTTTCTGCTCCAGTGGGACTCCTGATTAAGCTGGGCGAAAGGCCTGGACTCACCTCTGCGTGTGTGTGTGTGTGTGTGTGTGTGTGTGTGTGTGTGCGTGTGTGTGTGTGTTGCCTTTGTGCACAGGGTGGATGGGGTGGGAAGTTACGTGCATGGGGTGTTTCTCTCACCTCTTCCTATCCCTTCAGGTGATGGAGTGCACCCTCCATCCAGGTCATTCAATCTCCAAAACTCCCTGAAGAATCAGACCACTGACTTCTAATTCGAGACAGGATCAGTTCCAAATCCAGCCTCTCCCGTCTGACTCACTGGCCCTGCCTGGGTGCTTTGCCCTGGAGCCCAGGACTGATGAAGCAGCCTGTCCCCCATTAGAGACAGGGACTGGTGAGTGCTCGGTGCTAAATGAGACATCTCTATCACAGTCTCGAAGGTGCAGGGGACATTGCAGAAGAGGCGGTGGAAAGAATGTAAGAGCCAGAGCAAGGGAGGAGTGCTTTGGATGCTCTCTTCTGGACACGACAGGTCCAAGTTGGCAAAATTTCTGGTACTAAAAGTTATACTTGATTCTTCTTTTCACCAAACATCTTTAGTATTGAATCCTCCTCTACTGAGGTTCTTCCTAATGGGAGAGACATCACAATTTGCCCTAATGTCTACAACCCATGAGAGAAGGCTTCATGTGAACTATATTGTATTGGTTTCCTAAGCATTTTTTAAAAGGTCACAAAATTATGCTTATGTACTAATTCTGATCAGAATGGCCAGGAAAAATTGTTGGCATTCACCAGTTTTGATGAAATGGACCAGCTCCTTGCAACTCTTGTATAGGAAGGATAAAGCACTGACTTGAGGTGTTGTGCATTTAAATTGCTGTTTTTTAAAATAGATGATGCATTAAAAATATTTTTATTTATTTTATTTATTTATTTGCAGAGAGAGAGAGAGAGAGAGAGAGAGAGAGAGAGAGAGAGAGAGTCAGACAGAATGGGTGCACCAGGGCCCCAGGCCACTGCACATGAACTCTAAATGCACGTGTCCCTTTCGTGCATCTGGCTTTATGTGGTGTCAAAGTCAGCCACAGGCTGCTAGGATGAATCTCCAAACCAGGCACAGTTTGGGGGAGGAAAGTATTTATTGAAACTACAGATTGAGGGGAAGTTCCGTAATAGCGAAAGAGGCTGGCCCTCTTTCACAGGTTCAAGCAGAGAGAAAAACCCATCACCAACACCATACACACAGAACTGCAACCAGGCAGGAGGGCCAAAGAGAGAATTCTTTCCCCTTTATAAAGTCTTAGGTTGGTGTCTTGCAATTCTATCCCAGAATTAATGGCTTCCTGAGTTTCTGGAATTTCCTTCCTGCACTGCCCACACAGGAAAGGATGTTTACTTCTAGCTTTCTTTGAACTTCTTTACATCCTGCCCCTTGCTGAGAGGCTGCCTTCCTGTAAACATCCTTAGAGACCCACCCAAGATAATTAAAAAGATCAAGTTGGCAACAAAACTTAATGATCACACATGGGTACTGCGGAATTGAAATCGGGCTGTTAGGTTTTGCAGGCAAGCGCCTTAACCCCTTCAGCTCTGTTATTTTTTTTTTTTTTTTTGAGGTAGGGTCTCGCTCAAGCCCTGGCTGACCTGGAATTCACTATGTAGTCTCAGGGTGGCCTTGAACTCACGGTGATCCTCCTACCTATGCCTCCCAAGTGCTGGGATTAAAGGCGTGCACCACCACGTCCAGCTCTGTTATGTATTTTTAATTGCCGAGAAAAATAAAGTTTTGTACATGTGAGGGTTTTTTTCCAGCAGCTTCCGTCTTTATTGTCCCACTACTGAGCTTTCTCACACCAAGGAGAACGCTGGCAAAAGCAGCTTCTAGCACAAACACTTTATCTTTAATGAGCAACGGCAGCCTGAAGCTCAATATTTTTATAAAATGCTGTAATATTGTTTTGTGCATAATTGAAATTAAAAAATCTTGTTTTTTTGAAATGTTTACTTATTTATTTATTTGCAAGGAAAGAGTAAAAGAGAGAGGGGGACGAGAGGGAGAATGGGCACACCAGGGCCTCTAGCCATTGCAAACAAACTCCAGATGCATGTGCCACTGTGTGCATCTGGCTTTACATGGGTGCTGGGGAATCAAACCCAAGTCATTAGACTTTGCAGGCAATCACCTTAACCAGTGAGCCATCTCTCCAACCCATAAAAATCTTGTTGAATGCAAAAAAATTATGTTTAGTGCTGGAGAGATTGTTCAGTGGTTAAATGTGCTTGCTTGCAAAGCCTAACTGCCCTGGTTCAAACCCCTAATATCCATATAAAGCCAGATGCATAAAGTGGCACATGCATCTGGAGTTTGTTTGCAGTGGCAGAAGGCCCTAGTGCACCCATTCTCTCTGTCTCTCTTATTGCAAAGAAACAATAAATATTTTTAAATGAGTTTAGGGCTCGGGTTTGGCTCCCCAGTGCCCATGTGGAGTTGGATGAGCAGGGTCACGCAAGCATCTGGAATTTGTTTGCAGTGTTGGGAAGCCCTGATGATCCCTTTCTCTCAAACAGATAAATAAATAAAATATTTAAAACATGCTTCTTGCTCAGATCTTACCTTCTGTTGACCTGGTCCAGGGATGGTTCAATGCCAATGTGCACACAGGAGATAGTCAGTACATGTTTACTGCCTGGCTTAGCTTTTCACACAAGTGATCAGCTCACCTTGCTTCACCTGTTTCCTTCTTGGAGCGATCTCTGGCTTCCCTATGCACTATTCTACCACCTCTCCTTCCTTCACCAAGGCCCAGAATGGTGTCTCATCTGCTGGGGACATAGTTGGTCTGATGACCATTGCAGAAGCCATCAATTGCTGTCTTCGTCCAGATCTGGCAGTTATCTTCCTTAAAGAGGGGCCAAGAAAGTGTGTGAGTGATCATTAGGGTGATGGTGGTGTGAGTTCAGGGAGAGAAGAAAGTACTATCAACATACTTGCAAAGCATGGTTTACGGGACTGCTGTGAGCTAGTTCAATAAATCCCCTTTTTACTACAGTTCATTCTGTTGGTTCTGTTCTTCTAGAGAACCCTAAGACAACATCAAAGTAGAGACAGAAAGGGGGCTGGTTGGAAAGGAGGGGTTCATGGCTTGCTCCCTAGAGACTTGCTTCTTTCTTCCTCCCTCCCTCCCTTCCTTCCTATTTCTTTCTCTGTCTTTCTTTCCTTTTCTTTTTCATTGCCCCCTGCATTCAGCTGAAAAGCATTATCGTACCTATTTCCTTTCTAAAAGAAAAAAATTTTTTTTTTGTTTTTTGAGGACTCACTCTAGCTCAGCTGACCTGGAATTCACAATGTGGTCTCAGGGTGGCCTCAAACTCACAGTGATCCTCCTACCTCTGCCTCCCCAGTCCCTTTTCTATTTCTACTTTGATGTATCAGTCAGGGTTCTCTTGAGGAACAGAGCCAACAGAGTGAACTGTAGTAAAAAGGGGGAGTTGTTGAATTAGCTCAGGGCAGTCCCACAATAGCAGTCTGCAAGCCCAGGAGTCAAGGAACGGGTAGCCTAGCCGCTCAGTCCACATGGCTGGATGTCTCAGCAGTCCCAATCCTGCACTGAGGGCCTAAAGGCTTCCTGGGGAGCCAATGGTCTTCAGTCCAGGCTGGAAGGCCCAGGAAGCTTCCTTCCAATGCCAACAAAGAGATACAGGGCAAACTTACTTCCTGCACTTCACTCCCAGGAAGGGATGTCTGTTTCTAGCTCCCCTGAGCTTCCTTACATCCTGCCCCCTACTGAGAGGGCAGCTTTCCTGTGAACAACCTTAGAGACGCATCTGAGATTCCTAAACAGGTCAAGTTGACAACAAAACTTAACCCTCAGAGATGTCTTTTTTTTTTCCTCTCCTCCATCATTCATGATGAAATGTTAGTGTTCACAAAGTGTACAGGTCTGGTAACAGCAGCCACTGTGAAGTCATGTCCAAAAAACAGCGTTTCAAGAAAGTCCAATGACAGCATTTCTCCCCATCTTCCAGCTCTGACATCCCTCCCATGCCTTCTGCTGCAATGTTCTTGATCCTTGGAGGGGGTGATGTCGACGTCTCATTTACTGTTGAACACTCCACAGGCACTTATTCTCGTCATCCCCAAGGGTTCTCATGCGGGGAGGGTGTTGACCTGGTGGGACCTCCGAGGTGAAGTCATTCCTTACAAGGGTTAGTGCTGTCTTGGGGCTGGATTCCGTCTCTTGCTTCCTCTCTGACATTCCCTTGGCAACTTCCTGTTTTGCTTCTCCATGTGTCATAATGCAGCCAGGGGGCCCTCACCAGGGTACTGTCATGGTGTTTGAACCCTCTGGCTGTCAGAATCATGAACCAAATAATTTTTACTTTCTACATTACCCAGCCTCAGGTGTCTTGTCACAGCAGCACAATAGATGAATAATATGCCTCTTTAAATAATGCGCTGCCTCCTCATACAGAGGAAGGTTGCTTGGCCTAACCACACAATCATCAAATGTCAGAGTCCCGGATGAGGGCCAGGTCTGCCCAAATCCCCAGGAGAAGAGAATACAGAGGTGGGGGTGTTCCATGGGACATCCTGGAGTTCAGTTGCCAACATGA
>PVHP010040361.1:15000-16313 GCA_004024765.1 Zapus hudsonius | reverse complement strand
TTCTATAAAGCTTACATGACATTATTTCTTTTTTATATATTATTTTTTCATGCCTATTTTTATAATTATATTCCACTAAAGTCATTCTTTTCACTGTATTTCTATAGCATTAGTATTATATTTAATTCTAATGATTTTCATATATTTATACTGTAGCATTCATGATTTAATTTTTTTCCTAAATGTATGTGTATGTGATCCAGAGCCATTTGTTAAAAGTAAATTATATTCTTATTAATCATAAAAACTTATTAATCATAAGTTTTACTCTTTTAAAGGGAAAATCAACTATAACTGACTAAATAAGGATGTACCTTGATTTGATTTTCCTTTGTCCATTATCTGTAACTCACAAATTTTCTAATATCCCAGTTGTACCTTTAGGTAATACAAATCCTACAAAATTTTTCTTCATGCAAAAATATCAACAACTCTAGTTCTTTTACCTTCTCATGTGATTTATAATCAGATTATAAATTTTCAAAGCCAAACAAAATGATACAAAGAACCCTGACGTTCCAAATATTTCCTTGGTTCATCAGATCAATTGACATCTTGAATTCCTCAATCCATATGCAAATGCACACCCATACATGCACACATGCAGTTGAAGGCATCCCTGCCCATGCACACATATGCTCATGTAAACAACAAACATACACAAGGAAAAATAAATAAAAATGGTTTTACTTGCAATATGTATGCTGTCCACTAAAGCAGTAAAGTAGAAATTCCTCCCTTTATTCAATCACATAGAGGAAAACCATGGCATTTTTCACCATCAGCAATAAAATTCAGTGAATGTGTTATATATAGGATATGGGTGCCTTAGTTGCATCTGTCGATAACTGACTGAGCATTTTGACTCTCGTGCTTCTTTGGAAACACTGCTGTTGTTCAGCATGCAAGTACCCAGGATGCCCTTGGATATCCACAGTGTCCTCACTGACTCACTTTAGGGGCCTCACAAGGTCAAATATGGGATAATTCTGGAAAATAAATTTTAAAAATACACTTTTTTGTTGGAAACATGAGTGCCTTCTAAAGCTATTTTTTTATTGCAAAAAATGTGTTGTCTGCAACATTTCCATTATTTTGTATTTTCATGAAATAATCTTGTCTATGAATAAAAATGATTTTGAATCTGTTTCTCACTCATTTTGTAATTTTTCTTAACAGTGCTTGACTTATCCATGATAACTATCCAACAACTCAAGATTTCAACCTATCTTATGAGAAGGTTGACCAGAACTAAGATACACACCAACAAGACATATCCCTGGAAGCAAACCTACAGTGTAATTTTAGAAAGT
>PVHP010040361.1:0-10000 GCA_004024765.1 Zapus hudsonius | reverse complement strand
TGATAAGTAACTTCTCATTTTTATTGTTCATAGTTATAGTAATGCATCAGAATAATTTCGCTTCAGGAAAAGGAAATAGCAAAGTTGATTCAAATGGTACGTGTACAGGATCCATTTATACACTTGTTTATATACATTTTTGTTCATAGTATGTTTTGGTGTGTTTGTGCATGTGGTGTGTGCATGTGTGTGTATGTGTTTGCAGAAGTGTATATCTCATGTGAATACTCTTAGGGACACAAGGAAGACATTCTGGGTTCGCCTCTGCCACTCTTGCAAGGTTGATCTATGTATGTATGTATGCATGTATGCATGTATGCAAGTATGTATATATGTATGTACGTATCCATCATCTATCTATCTATCTATCTATCTATCTATCTATCTATCTATCTATCTATCATCTATCTATCTATCTATCTATCTATCTATCTATCTATCTATCTTTCTATCTATCTATCTATTTATCTATCTATATGCATATTTGAGACAGTCTCAAGCGGCATGATTATATTATGGTTTTTAGTTTAATTTTCATAAAAACTGGATACTTGGATACATATTAGAATGTACCCCTAATACATTGCCTCTTGATGTAGATATAGATAGATATAGATATAGATATAGATAATGAGAAACAGAGAGAGTGTATTATGTTTTACTCAGTGAATACACTTAAGCAAGACATGTGTTAATTTTGTGTATTTTGAACCATATTTAATTAAAACACATGCTTGTAACTAACCAAATTTTATTGTAAAATGCTTTGGAGTGAAACCGAAACATGTTACATACTTTATTTTTTGTCTTAAAAATAAAATTATATAAGTAAGATAGTTGTTTAAGTCCACACAAACATCAGGTGACAGGAAGTCAAGTCAGGACACATCTGTGTACATACACCCATGTTGCTTTCCATATACACCATTATCATCTCTGTTTATTTTACCTAATAGCCACCCCTAGAGAAAGAGTTAGAGTTTCTAAGGCAAAAATATTAGCAATCACTATATTAACTTCAAAGTTTGAAAAATAAAAATGTACTGAGATAGCATTGGCTTTTACCTATAATGGGATTTAAGCAAGTCTGTTTTTGCTTCATCAACATTGTCCAGAATACACTCTCCAATCATCATCTATAAATGTCTACATAATACACTGTCACTGCAAAAATGCCATAGCACACAGAGTACTAATGAGATAAAGTAGGAAGAATTCAGTCTGTTCCATAATTTATGGTAATTTAGTTTCATTATTGCATTATATGCATATTAAACATAAATTTCCATCTTCAATAAAAATACTCATAAAGACTTTTCGAACTTTAGACATTTCAGAAATTATGGAGAAATTAAACTCTACACATTTTTAGTTGAAAATTGGCAAATTACTTGTCATAATAATTTTTTTCTTCATGCTTCATGGATTTATAGATTTAACCATTATGGATCATATATTAAGAAAGTATTATAGTAATTTTAAATGGACATTTTGTGGGTTATCATCCTTTGTCATTTGGTTTGTTTCAGATAAAATGATTAAATTATCCATCTTTCCTTATAACAAATTGATTGTGTTATTACTCAACATAAGACATTTCTCTCCAAAATTGAAATGTGGGGAGTACATTGAAAACTAAACAGTCTCTTTGAAGAGTTTTGAGACAAGATATGATCTTAAATTTTCCATCATTTTAAAGGAAGTTATTCCATTAGGATGAGTATAAGAATCATTTTCGTTTAACATTTATATCTCCAAAAATTAAGTTCTTCATTGCACAAAGTGCACCTCTATTATAAAATGCAGGCATATGACTTAAACTAGGGCCCAGCAAAGGGACCAGTCTCCAGAGCCCTGAGACAAGGGTAACAAACAAAATATGGACTCATTTTCTGCTCCATCTTCTTTGGCGAGCAGCTGCCAAGAACAAAAGACGCCTCTCTGGATACCTGGCAAACAAATGCAATATTGCATCCCAAAGTGATTGCTTCTCTAAGGTCCCCACAAGTGTATTTGGAGAGAAACTTCAGGAACCAGTTGAGGAGAGGCTATCGTTCTATGAGACTGGAGAGAATCCACGGAAGAATCTGGGTGTCACGCAGGAAGCAGGGGTTCAGGGAGAAGAAGCAACTGCTGAGATTTCCAGGAACCTGGAGAAAAGGGAGAAGAAACGCTTGAAGAAGGAAAAACCAGAGACTGGCTGTGCTGGCCCTGGATCTTCAGAAAGCAGAAGAGTGTGAGGAGACATGCAAATAACCCCAAAAGAAAAAGAAGAAAAGCAAAATTCCCAGCAGACCCAGCAGGAAAATGGAATGAATGAAGACTCATCTAAACCCAAGAAAAAGAATACTATTTTCAAGGAGAAGGCTGGTGGTAGCTCCAGTCTTTCCAGGAGGAAAAAGGAGACATGGCAAATGAAACAGAAGCCAAACAATAGCCAAAAAGAGAGCCTCCAAGAAGACAAAATTCTCTTCCAAGGAGGAACTAGTTAGCTGGGGGTCTGCAGGGGTCACTGGCAGGAAGAGCAGCGCTAAGAAAGAGAAAAAGAAAGAGGAGGAAGCCTCCCAGGAGTAGATGGGACATTCCATGGGGGTGGGAGAAACATGCCCCAAAGAGACCATTTACATCCCCAATAAAAACAAATTTACACAAATAAAATATATAACTTGTTATTCATATTTGAACCAAACTATAAAACATTGACACAGCTTTGCTTGTTACTAAAGCCAAATGTATCTAAAAGCTAAATTTTAAAAATAAACCGTCTTTTGGGGTCAATATAGTGATTAGTCCAGAAGATCCCATGTTTGTGGCCAGCGTGCACAACAAAGGAGTTCATTTTCATACAAGCAACAGTGAAACATTGTCTCAAAAACAAATGGAAAACCAACAACATATTTTTTTTTCAAAGTAGAAAACATATTTTTGTGTGTCCTCTTTAAGACAAATGTGAGATCTTCAGGCTGGCTCATGGGTTTAGCTACAGTTTTTATCTATTTTTGTATCTGTCAATGGATCAATGGCTATGAAAATATGACAGCTGACTATAAATCCATTTTAACGAGGAAGGGAACCCATCATTTGTGATAACGTGGATAAACCTGGAGAATGCCCTGTGAAATGAAACCAACAGACCCAGAAAAATTCATCCTTTGAGATTGCTCATTTGTGTCACCTAAATGTCAACTCTTGGAAGTAGTTGATTTTCAGGAATAAAGGAATGGTGAAAATTGAAGGTTTGGATCAAAGTCTATAAACTCAGTTATGAGATGGAGAAAGTTCTGGAAATATAGTATAGTGATTATAGTTAATGATGGACTGTGTATTTCAAACTTGCAGAAAGCTATCTCATTATAAATAAACACACATATGTTTGATAGTGTGAATTACATCAAACCTATATTACCTCTATTTGTTTATGGAGTTGGGTGTTTTCTGAAACCAAAATTTCTTACATCTCTGTACTTATATTGACATTAATCATCAATGGAAATATTCAATTATTTAGAAGCTAAATTTAATTTTTATTAATTAAGAAATACATTTTTATTTTTTAAAGCTTTTGGGATAATTAATTAGGTGAAAGTTGACTTGATGGTTGCAAAAGCTGACCACTGTTTTAATATTTTTGTTATATTGATGTTTTATATTGTTGTATTGTTTGAATAGCAATGTAATTTTAGGATAAAAAAACTGTTTGCTGTATACCTTGAACATGATGCATACAAATTATACATGCCAGTTGTACCTCAAAAATGGATACACACAAACATTATTGCATGTGTGCATGCACACACACACACACACACAGAGTTAAAAATTATTGCTGTCCTTACTCCTGTTTTGGATGTAAAAATGTACCTGAGAACTCAGCATGCTATCACATTTAGAATTCTTTCATTGTATTAGCATAATTTTAATTAATGTCCCATTGCTTTAATATTTCATTCTTTGTGACTAACATCTCTTGCCAATATGCCCTTAGTTTCCTCAAACATTGCACATAATACAGCAAGGAATATCTTTTTTAAAAAAACATTTTATTTATTCATTTTCAAGGAGAGAGAGAGAGAGAGAGAGAGAGAGAGAGAGAGAGAGAGAGAGAGAGAGAGAGAGAAAGAATACACCAGGGCCACCACCTTGTGGGTCTGGCTTATGTGGGTCCGGGGGAATTGAACCCAGGGCCTTAGGCACCAGATGCAAGTGCCTTATCCGATGAGCCATCTCTCCAGCCCTGCAAGGAATATCTTAACTTGTTCAAAATAACATTTTTTGGTAAAAATTTTCTAAAGACTTTGATGCCAATTTTTTCTTGAAAATATTGCTTAATCAGACTTCCCTAAGTATATCAGAGTATCTATAGTTCTTAGCATATTGTTATTAATTGTCAAAAGTAGAAATATCTCCTATGACAATTGAAAGGTCCATTTTCTATGGCTTATTTTGATGTAATCTTTATGATTTATGAAATTTTTATTTTTAAGAATAGAGTGGTTTTTCTGCTCTAAGTACTGAGATATCTCTGTAAATTAATGGTTCCTCAACGTGTATGGTTAGGCTTATGTTTTTATTACACAAATGAATGTTATTAACTATTGATCAGTCATTTGTTTTAGTGTTCCTGCATTTTGCTCACATTTTTATAACCAACATTTCTGTACTCCAAATTTGAGAAAAAATTTACATAAAATAATATAAATTTAGAACAAAATGTATTTATATTTCAGTGTATGATAATTACTTTGATAACTATTATAAAATCTGGTCATAAAGTAGATAGGACTTCAGTCAAAATGTCAAATGTGATATGTATTGAGAAAATTAAAATTAATTCCCTTTTTCATTTTCTTGTCTCTGTTTCTCTCAAATACACACAAATAGATGATTTTTTCTGTAAATATCAACAGGTTAAATAGATGAGAGATGATGGATGATAATTAGATTATAGATATATAAAGAAATAGATAATATATTTACAGACTATGTAGAGATAGCTCATTTTCTATTAACTGTTTTTCTACAATGTGAAGCATATATTATATAACAGGAATTAATTTTCTGTATATTTCTTCTATGATCTCTTAATGATTAAGCAACAAAAATTTCATTGTTTCTATGAATTTCACTAGAAATATATCTCACAGTTCACATTAATATATCAACATATCTTACCAAGTGTATGTAAATGTAGACATTTAAATGCATTTTTGTTCATGAAAAAATCATTTAAAAACATTTTATGCTTAAGAGTTTCCTATAATTCCTATAATTTCTGTATAATTTTTTTTGCCTTCATTCCACATGAATATAGAAATGTAGCATTGAAAATTTTCATGTTTTAAAAATGATTATAGTATTTAAATATGGCTAGCACATTTTAATATTTGTTTTGTTATCACAAATGCATGTAAACACTTTTTGCACATTAAATATTTATGATCTACATTTTCTGTGTTTGAAAAAATGTTATATGAAAATATGATCTCAAATTTAGACTGGGAAATTTCTGATTTACTGCATTCCTTCTCCTATTTCTCTCTATTAAGAATTATATTATTTGCATACTCATGTTAATGCATGGTTTTCTAATTATATGTTATCAAAGTGTCCCTCATGACACATCTTATAAGCAAGTTTTTTTAAAAATCTCATTAGTTTTCTAATTCCATTACATTCTTTCTTGTTGATATTGTATTGTACAATTGTATATGATCTGATTTGAACAATGTTCATAGCATTTCCTTTTCTTATAAAATGGTTTATTTTGCTATAAGAAATACAAGTGAATTAATAAAACTGAAACAATAGAAAAAGCATCAATAATATTAGAAGAATATCTGGAATTGCTGAAAGATTCCAAGTTCCCCATGAAGAGCCCAAACTTAAGAAAACTAACCTGTTGTCATGGTTTGATCCAGGTGTCCCCCACAAACAAATGAATGTGTTCTGATAGATCGGTGCTCAGCTGACAGCAGTTTGGCTTTTATAACCTCGCTAGAGCTGTGTTGCTGGGTGTGGATTTAAGGGGCTATAAGCCAGCTTCCCCTTGCCAGAGTTTGGCACACCTTCCTGCCGCTATTTCCAGTGCTGTGGCAGAGGTGATGTCCAGCCCTCTGCTCATGCCATCGTTTTCCCTGCCAGAATGGAGTCTCCCCTCGAGTCTGGAAGCCTAATAAACCGATTCCTCCACAAGCTGCTTTTGTTTGGGTTCTTTCTGTGCAGCAACTAGAATGCTGACCACAACACCTGTTATAGATATTTCACACCAGTATCTGAATATTTGCTTCCAAAGTCTGTACATAAATCAGTACTGACTTAAAATTTCTAGTGTTACTCTACAAAATAATGTAAAGGGAAAATTAACATTTAGGGAGAAGCATAACGATGCACCTTTAAGTTGTTTCTACCTGCATGATATCAATGAGGTTCATAAAGAACAGCTAGAAGCTTTTCCTGGAACGCTCAGTGTGACTCCCAGAGATGTTTTTGGAATTATGCAAGCAACCCAAGAAAGATGCATTTTGTGTGTGTGTGTTTGTTTTATTTTTAAATTTCTTTTTTTTATTGTCCATAATGAGTTACATTATTTAGTGAGCAAACAGTGAGTTGTTATCCCCAATTCCCCGATGCCCCCCCTTCCCCATCCCCAATCAGCTGGATATCCTCCTCCTTGGGTCGTCTGGATCAGTCCTTGTGAGGAAAGATGCAATCTTTGCACTAGGATGCTGAGGGGGTCCATTGTTGACTCTGAGGATTTTTTCATTAAAATACCAATCATAATATATTGTGCACATTATGCCAGATGATGTATCTGCTACAATATCCTCTAATCCTTAAAGCCATGATGTGAGGTAAACAAAATATCATTAATCCCCATGTGATATGTAATGAATCTCAGGCTTAGATAATTTCTTTAGCTCTGCTCCAATATGTTCCCATGCTTATAATTTTATTTGATTTTCATATTTATAATGAGAGTTTAATAATTGTTGTGATGTTTTGCACTTGGATTTCTTTCAATAATGTCATTGTGGCATGATTGAACAGTAAGACAATCTATTTCAAAAATGAATACATGAGCAAGAGTTAAAGACTATACTTGTTTATGATGAAAATCTTTGCACACTTGTGTTAATAATGAAATAAAAATAATATTCTGTCAGAATAAATATATTGTTAGCAACTATACCATCTCTATATTTCTTTAAATAATTTTTAAATCATTAATTTATTATTTTTGGAGAGAAAGAGAGTGATAGGAAAGACAGAAAGAAAGAAAGAAAGAAAGGAAGGAAGGAAGGAAGGAAGGAAGGAAGGAAGGAAGGAAGGAAGGAAGGAAGGAAGAAAGAAAGAAAGAAAGAAAGGAAGGAAGGAAGGAAGGAAGGAAGGAAGGAAGGAAGGAAGGAAGGAAGGAAGGAAGGGAAATATTAAAAAAAGGGTAGGTCAGGGTCTCGTGCTGCTGCAAACAAAATCCAGATGTATTGTCCACTCTGTATATCTGGATTTATGTGGGTAATAGAGAATTGAACTTAGTCTGGCAGGATTTGCAAACAACCCCCTTTAGCCACTAAGCCATTTCTACAGCCCTCTATTTATAATATTAACTATATATACTCAGGTAATTGACTATGTACATAAAAATATACGCCATATATTTATATGTACATTTTTACCCTAACATTAGTAGTGATTACGATAGCTACTAACAATTTGTCGAGAAATAATAAAGGGGTTTTATAAAATATTTTCTGAATAAAAATAAGATATTATAGGTCACTATTTGTAGAAATTTGAGTTCACATTATCATAAAGCAATAACTTATTCTAATCTCAGTGGCTATCATAGATGGCAGTGTGAGCATATGCCAGTAATAAATCTTCTTTCCAATTGGCATACCACATTTAAAAATATTTTAAATAATTTGAATGTATGCATGAAATGGTAATTGTAGATTCAGTGAAGAAATAAAGGATAATTTTACAAAATACTTTATGAAGCCAGGTACAGTGGTACATGCCTTGAAATTTCAGGCTCCTAGGCGAAATGCCACTACCAGAAAGCTACAGAGAGGCCACACCCATTAGGAGCTAGCCAAAATAGCAATGTTGTCTCATTTAACCTGGAGCCTTGGGTCAAATTCTTTTAAAAATGACCCATCTGATAAGGATGAGCCTCATTGCCAAGTTCAAATATATAGGAAGGTGCTTGATTCGTAGCTGGGTCTTGGAGCAGCATTGATTCAGGAAAGACCCCCCCCCCATGAGTCCCAGTCCAGATCCAGATTGCCCACAGAGGAGGACATCCAACTGATCGGGGACAGGGAAATAGGGGAGTTGGAGACATCAACACATTATTCTATTATTAAGTGTGTTTAATTATGGGTAATAAAAAAATTTAAATGGACTGGGAGCAGATCATTCGTAGCACCCACACACAAGAGCAGAGAGTCAAGCTCCACATAGTCTCCCTCATATGTGATTCCTAACCAGGTTAAACTGGAACATTAAGAACTGACATTATAAACTGGAACTGTCAGTGAACTGAGAGACTGTAAAAGGGAATGCAACTGTGACTTAACTTGTTTTTTTTTTTAACTGGTCCTGCCATTTGGCCTCTGAATAAGGCAAGCTTTGATCAAGAAAGGAATGTTGTGGGGGAGGTGAGAACAGAGGCTTATCTGCATTTTTCCAGATCTCATTTTAAATTTTGAGCTCTCCTGTGTCCTAACTGATTTGGTAATTTCCATGTGTGATGTCACATACATACATGTGGCTGGACCCAGCTATAAAACAACTTGTCAACTGGAGTTTGAGGCCAGTGCCTTATCTATGCTTGGCCTGCAGGTGTAAATTCTTAAATTCTTAATAATAATAATTAATAATAATAATAATAATAAATGAAATCCATTCTCAAAAAAAAAATAAAGATAGAGGCTGGGCGTGGTGGTGCACGCCTTTAATCTAAGCACTTGGGAGGCAGAGGTAGGAGGATCACCATGAGTTCAAGGCCACCCTGAGACTACAGAGTGAATTCCAGGTCAGCCTGGGCTAGAGTGAGACCCTACCTCAGAAAACAAAAAATAAATAAATAAATAAAGATTGATAAACACACTGCTATATGGAAGAGACCATCAAGTCAAGAAATTCTCATTTGTGCAACAGTGGCAATAAACCTAGGAGGGCAATTAATGGCTAAGTGATTGACTAAGAGATCCAATTAGTGACAAGGATCCCTTAACTGGACCTGGGATCCACGGCAAAATCCTAAGGGGATCAAGAACCTGGGCTTCAAGGGGAAATTTCTACTACCAGAGAGCTACAGAGAGGCTACACCCATTAGGAGCTAGCCAAAATAGCAATGTTGTCTCGTTTAACCTATATTGGTCTCACTCTCCTACGGAGATACTGTTTGTAGTTTTCAGAAGGCAGTGAGAGAGCCGGGGACAGCTCAATTTCACTAACAGGACATTGAATGATGACTGACATCTTGGCAGGAAAAAAAAAAAATTAACCTAGCTTTCACACAGTTCCCAAATGAAACCTATGAGAAAGTGACAAGACAAACAGGAGACCAATCACCACAGCAAGTCTGATAACCCATGATAAGTCAATGGAGACAGAAACCAATGATACCCAACACAACCCAAAGCAATTCAGAAATACTGAAGATCTCAACAGTAAAGCAGACTTAAAACCCACCCACCATGACTCAGGAAACTGAGCAGAAGAGGAGACAGAAAGAATGTCAGAGCCATGATTGGGGAGACTATCCAGAGTCATTGTCCCCCTCAGCAACAATACACAAAGGGGAAAAATTATAAAAAGGAAAACTGGCTACCTCTGGGGCAGTCCATAACCCTCTAATCTATGTACAGATCTTGTATGCACACTGAGAAAGGACCCCAGTGGGTAAGGGACAAAGAGGAGGAAAATGGTGACATCTTCACAAGATTGGCTCATATAATGTATATACTTATTCATAATGAATTTAAAAATAAAA
>PVHP010040360.1:0-16572 GCA_004024765.1 Zapus hudsonius | reverse complement strand
CCAGGTCCAGATGGTTTCTCAGCTGAATTCTACCAAACCTTCATCATAGAACTGAAACCTCTCTTTTTGAAGCTTGTCAGGGACATAGAAAAAGAGGGTAGGCTCCCAAACTCCTTTTATGAAGCTACCATCGCCCTAATTCCCAAACCAGGCAAGGATGTAACAAAAAAAGAAAACTACAGACCCATATCCCTGATGAACTTGGATGCAAAAATCCTAAACAAAATCCTAGCAAACCGAATACAAACCCATATCAAGTCTATAATTCACCCTGACCAAGTCGGCTTCATCCCAGGGATGCAGGGATGGTTCAACATACGCAAATCGATAAATATAATTCACCACATTAACAAACTCAACAGCAAAAACCACATGGTCATCTCAATTGATGCTGAGAAGGCTTTTGCTAAAACATTTTTAATTCATGTAAATTAGAGATTGCACATTGAGCTGCCATGTCTTTTAATTAATTACTGAATTTTACAGTTTGATAATACTGTTGTACTATGGTGTGTCTCAGTTTATTTACCCATTTTCTTCTTTTTTTTTGTTTGTTTTTTGAGGTAGGGTCTCGCTCTAGTCCAGGCTGACCTGGAATTCACTATGTAGTCTCAGGGTGGCCTTGAACTCATGGCAATCCTCCTACCTTTGCCTCCTGAGTGCTGGGATTAAAGGTGTGTGCCACCACACCCAGCTTACTTACCTATTTTCTTACTGATTTATATTTATATGGCTTTAATTTTCTTTTTCTGCAATGAATGACTCTGTGTCTGTCTGTCTGTCTATCTGTCTGTCTATTCTCTGTATCTATCTATCTATCACATTTATTCTCTAATATGCTGACACAACTATAAGTTAAATTCCTAGGAATTAATTGCTGGGACAAAAGCTATATGTAATTAGATTATGGTGGCATGTGCCTGAAGTCTTTCTTACTTGGGAGGCTAAAGCAGGAAAATCACTTGAGACCAGGAGCTTGAGGCCTGCCTGGAAAAATTGGCAAGACCTTCTCTCTTTCTTTTTTGAAAGTTACATGCAGATTGGAGAGGTGGCTCAGCAGTTAAGTATGCTTCCTGTGCAAGCATGAGGGCTTGAGGGGGTTTGAGACCACTTGAGTTTGATTGTCCACAATCCATACAAGCACCTGGGCATGGCTAGATGCATCTGTAATGCTGGCCCTGTGCACAGCCACATGTGTCTGTAACCCCAGTCCTATGAGGAGCAGAGACCAGAGCATTGCTGAAGCTTGTGCACAGCAAGCTCCAGAGTTAATAAGAGACTCCATCTTTGTAAGGAAAAAAATGAATGGGTGAGTGATGGAGGGAGACACCTGACATTCTCCTCTGGCTGCTGCAAGTAAGATCTCAGGGCACTGCCTCTGAGTGCACAGGACACCACATTAGCACATACATTGCACACACCACTATGTGCAAGCAAAAATATACTATGTGCAGGCGAAAAATTATTATATGCAGGCTGAAGAGATGGCTCAATAGTTGTGTGCTTCCTGTGCAAGCATGAAAGCCTGAGGGTCCTGACAATGCCTGAGTTCAAATTTCCAGAACCTATGTAAACAGCTGGGCATGTCTATAAAACTCATTCTATGGGGAGCAGAGACCAGAGAGTCTCTGGGACTTGTGTACAGAAAAGGCTCTAGAATCAGTAAGAGACTCTGTTACCAGAGAAAACAGGCAGGTGAGTGATAAAGGGGGATACCCTGTGTTCTCCTCTGGCTGCTGCAGTTGAAAGCCTAGGATGCCACATCAGCACATGCACCACACACACAATCCACACGGCACCACACATACTGTGCACATAAAAAAAAGTTGCAAGCTTCCAAACAAGCTCCTTTTAAGAAAATTTGTTGGGTAGCTTTGGAGTAAGTTTAAGTTCAACTGGGAACTTAGGCAAACATACAAGGGAAATACGTCTGGAACATTCTGGTCTTACTTGGGTAACTGTGAAAGCTCATATAAGACGGATTGCATTTCCACCTTTGCATTTAAGAAAGCACATGTACCCACATTTCCTTTCTTTCTGGAACACCCTCTCCTGTCTTTATTGAGAGAAAATGGAAAAGCATAATCCAGTGTGGCTTAAAAATATCTGAGTTATTGATAAATATATATTTTAATATAGTCGACTTTCCCATGAGTAAACCCTAAGGAGAATTCTAGATTTTTCCTGTCCATGGTCATGAAAGGACAAGATAATATAATGTATGAAGTGTTTTCATGGTGTCAGGAGCGGTTCATCTCCAGTCCTGACCATGAAACTCCAGAGTGAGGACTATGTCTCACTGGATGGTAACAACTCCAGAGTGAGGACCATGCCTCACTAGGCAGTATCAACCCAATAAGGAATAATTAATGTCATTATTTACTGTTGTGGTCAGCTTTCTAGTTGCTGTGCAGAAAGAACCCAAACAAAAGCGGCTTGTGGAGGAATGGTTTTATTTGGCTTATGGTCTCGAGGGGAGACTCCATCCTGGCAGGGAAAACGATGGCATGAGCAGAGGGGTGGACATCACCTCTGCCACAGCACTGCAAACAGTGGCAGGAAGATGTGCCAAATATTGGCAAGGGGAAGCTGGTTTATAACCCCCAAAAGTCTGCCTCCAACAACACAGCTCCATCGAGTTTGCAAAATCTAAACTGCCGTCAGCTGAGGATCAATTACCCAGAACACATTCATTTGTTTGTGGGGACACTTGGATCAAACCATGACATTTACCAAGTCAGAAAAGTCATTTTAATTTTATTCTTATTTATTTTCAATAGGAATAACCTGTGAAAGTCAAAGATAAAATGGTAGCTCTATATGTCTTTTCAACACGGTTAAGATGATGAAAATTTTATGCCTTATCAACCATTTGTCATAAATAAAAAAAGATGAGGCAGAGTGTCCCATTCCCTGAGTATGTGGTTGATGTGGTCTTGCTACAGAGACTCACAGCTTGAGCTCAACTTTGTCTCTTTCCTCTCTGCCCTAGGCTTGGACCTCCTTAAATCATTGAGCCAAGGCTCACGCTTTACTTTGTCAGTGACCTTTTCTTGGTGATGCTGAGAAGAAGGGTCTTGATAAGTGTGTGGAGACAAGTTACACTTCATCCAGAATGTCAAAAGTAAGTTCCAACAAGGACTCCAGTGCTTACTGAGCTTTCTGCCTTGCATGTTCAAGATCTTTCTTCAGGCACCCTGAAGGGCCTTGTCCCTATATCTCATAGTTGCTCAGACAACTTCTTTCTGTCAAACAGTTTTTATTTTTCTCATTAATTTCCTTAAAACATGTACAGAGGCTGGAGAGATAGCTCAGTGGTCAAAGGTGCTTGCTTGCAAGGTCTGCCTGCTTGGGTTTGATTCCCCAGGACCCATGTAAAGCCAGATGCTTAAAGTGACACATGTACCCAGAATTCATTTGTAGTGGAAGGAGGCCCTGGCACCCCAAACTCTCTCCCTCCATCTCTCTCTTCAATAAATAAATAAATGTTAAAAATAAAGCAATGTACAAATGATTCAATAAAACAAGTCTCAAAACCCTTCAAAAAGTGATATTAGTTCATTTTTCTGTTACTATAATCAAATATCTGAGGCTAGGTAACTTATAATGACAAGAGGCTTATTTAGCTCACAGTTTTGAGGCTGATAGGACAAACAACATAGCTTTGGTTATGGCCAGGGCCTCCTTTCCTCTCTCATGAGGGTGACATCACGGTGGATGGCATCATGGCAGTGATATGTGGAGGAGAGATCACAAGGTGATAAAGGAAACCAGAGAGACTTGGAACTATTTCTTCTAAGGACATACCCCCAGTGACCTAATGACCTCCTAGAGTTCACCTTTTAAAATTCCCACTGCTTAGTATCACCTCACTATGGATCAAGTTCCTAACACATAAGCCTTAAACCATATCCAAACCATACCAAAAGCCCAGACCAGAAAAGCCACAAGAGTTAAAAGCCAGAGTGTGTGTTTCCTTTCCTTAACTCTATTCCCATGCCACATCGGGATTGAACAGCTCTTGGAATTCTCTGTCCTCTTTCTAAGTTGGGTAGATTTTTCACCACTGCAGTCAAAATGCATAATGATGCCTTTTATTGATGACAGGAGACTTGTTTAAAACAGTTGTTTTAAAAACAACTGAAAGAGGGGGTGGGGAAAAAAAAACAAAAAAACAAAAAAAAAAAAAAAACAACTGAAAGAGCTGCAAGATGGGAAATGTCAGGAAAGTGGGATGGTTTTCGAGAGGGGAAGGATGCTGGTGAAGGACAGCGGTGTTTCCTTGTTGGAATTCATCTTTTATTTCTTGAGCAAATAAAGAAAACCACCAGGAAGAAAGCTTTGGTAGGGGTATAACCACAGGACTCAGAGGCCTGGGCAATTGGCTTTTGATTTTCCTGTTTCTTTTTTATGATCAGAGAATCCTGTGTGAGGGTGTAGAAGCAGTGTGGGGGCCATGAATGAGATGAACCCCGTGTTTCCGTGTGGATGAGTCAGCTCAGCAGCACATTGAGGCCCTACATCTCTGCCTTTCACATGATGCTTCCCGGAGTAGGCCAAGCATGCAAGACTGATACCCTCAGGATGGCAGAAAAAAAAGTAAACAGATGCTTCATTGAGGATCTTGTGTGTTTAGGGAAGAGAACTGTGACTTTCTCCATGGGTGCCGGAAGAGAAATCACTTTCCCATGGTCAGCCAGTGTGAATTCTCCCTATAGCTTTTCTTGTGGGTTGGAATAAACTGGAAGTAGCCATTCCACCCAAGGGCCTGGGGCTGCTTCTCTCCTTGCCTTCTTGTGTGAGAGTACTAATCCAGAATACATGGGACTAATTCAACCAGCTCATCCCAAATGAGTCACAATTCAGTCCTCAGTGGCAAAGCAGTAGCAGAACACTATGCCTGGAACCATGCTCGGTGAGCCTTAGCTCAAATCTGGGTAGGATGGAGAGATCGGTCAAGTATTTGGTCAACTTCCTCCTTGGGGACATGAAAACATGCTCATCCCCTTTCCTCTTTGCAAGCAAAGCAGGATATTGGTTTCTTAAACCTTTGAGTCTTGTGCCAAATACGAGTGTGTTAATAGTCCCTTCTACCCCCGAAAGAATTGGATTACTTAACTCATCTTTTTGGAGATGTCAGCAGTTTAATAGAGGCAATAAGTCAGGGCTGCCCTTGTGTTTTATTTTTCTGCCAGTATTTAGTTAATTAAAGAATGCAAATTGAAACACCTTAATTTATATAATATCAATACCAACGCCTTAAAACATTTGGCATAACTGCTCTGGCACGTCCCTTACATAAACTCTTCAGAGTAGTGCTAATAAAAATGAAAAAGGTTGTAAATCAAATTTAATTTATTCATTTTTTGTTTGGTAAGAAATCATATGCCAAAATCAAGTTATTTATGAGTGTGTAATAACAATAGGTATTTGTTACTGGCTACAAATAAAAAACAAAGACTTTCAGTGGGATATATTTCAATTTTGAACTATCTTGAGGTACATCTATTTTCTAGGTTTTGATCTCTAAAATTTAGATTTCTTGTACCTCTATCGCCAGTAAAATAATAGATCTAGATATTGAAAAACATATCCAACTTAAAAAATTAGTACTACCCACTCAACCACCTCCCTCTCTTTGTAAAGAGAGAAACGCACAAAATATGTCCTATGGGATATGAGCTGCAGGTGGGCTAGAAGGCTGGTGATATATATCTGACTTCTTAAGTATTCCACTAAGGGATGATCTCACAGAGGGCCTCCATACAGACAGCATCAGAAGGGATTTGGTGTGCGGCTGCTCAGGTGCCTGAGAGATAACTCCATGCACTTCGGAGAAGAGTTGAGCACACGTTTCATCCTTCTCTTCCCTTGGAAACCACTGTTCTGTCTGTTGGATCTGAGCCTAGAGTAGGTTTCCCTCAGCCCTGGGGGTGCAGTAGGCTCTATGCCTGACTAGAGTAGTGACAAGCTCTCCCTCTTCCCATAGCAAAGCTTCTGAGGACAGTTGTTCTTTCCCATCCTTTCGTCACTCAGCCTTCAGCTCAGCCTGTATTCACACCACAGGGCACTAAGCACTATGCAGTCATGACTCTGCCTTTCTTCTGTCAGTTCTTGGCACACGTGGGAGGGAGAAGAAAAGTTTTGATAAAAGTTTCTCCACTCTGATCATCCCAGATCCTGTGTGAGGGTGTAGAAGCAGTGTGGGGGCCATGAGTGAGATGAACCCCATGTTTCCTTGTGGATGGACTAGTCAGCTCAGCAGCATTTTGAGGCCCTACAAGGAAATTCACAAATATAAACTAGTGAGCCAGTACAAGGGATCCCTGCTCCAGAGGAAAGAAACCAGTACAATAACTAGCACAATATGATACCATATCTTGTTTGTCTTGTGTGTGTGTGTGTGTGTGTGTGTGTGTGTGTGTGTGTGTGTGTGTGTGGTGTGTGCATGTGTATGCTCATGCAGCACGCCATGCGCTTACCTGCAGTGGTGGGAACAGAACGTTGGGTGCCCTGTTCCATTGCTCTTTGGCTTGTGCTTGTTTAAGTTGGGGTCTCTTATTGATCCCTTAACTTGTCTTTTGTTTTTTATGAGCTCCAGCAGTTCCCAGGCCTCTCCTTCCCCACAGGACTGGGATTACAGGTGTATAAGACCATGCCCAGCTGTTTACATGGGCTCTGAAGACTAGAACTCAAGGGTGGGGGGGTGTCTCAGGCCCTTGTGGGCACCCATGCTTACACAAAAAGCACACTTAACTTCTGAGCCCTCTCTCTCCAGCCCCTACTGTCTTTTAACCTGATCATGACCATATCGCTGAAGATGGAGTTCATCACTTGGGGAAATGATGTCTTGACCTGTGAAAGTTAGAGGTCCTGGGCTGCCTCAAGGGTTGTAGGGAGACTACTGCAAAATCCCAAATACAATGCATTCTGGAAACTTCCTTTCAGATGTCAAAAACAGCCATAGACCTTTTACAATGGTTCTATTTGGAGTTAATGGAATTCATCCTGGTGTCAAGCCTACTGCAATAGTGAGGTAGGAACCTAAATATGCTTGGGTATAGAGCACTGGCCTGGCATCAGTGAGAGCCAAACCCTGCACTTCTCCACACAGTTACTTCTTTGAGGGCACCAGCAGAACCAGAAAAGATCTTAAAAGACTGAATTATCTCATCTTCTCCTACTTCTCAAATGTTCATTTATTCTGAAACAGACAGAGTTAATTCTGATCTTGAGGGGCATGTAGAATGTCTGCATTTTATCAGGACACTTAACACCCTCTGTTCTCAGGGGTAGATGGAGGGAGCTCAACAGCCTTAGAGACCATGTGACCACGTGCTGTGACATTCTTTGTGAATGTATGCATGTAGGCTACATGTTCCCATGTGAGATTGTGAGTATAGTCTCGCTATTTCCCTTGCTACATTGTCATCTTTAAAAGTTGATTTTAACCTTTGCATTTTTTAATATCCCTCCTACCTCCTTAAAAGATCTGAGTTCACTTACAATTCAAAACACAGATACAGTAAAATCCGAAGCCATTAACAGAAAAGTAAAAAGATCAGAGCTAAGTACAAAGGAGGATGGGGAAGGAGCAGGAGAGTAATTATACCAGAGGGGAAAAAACTTAGATTAAAGAAAGCTAATGCAATTGAGAACAAAACACAGCTCTGAACTCCCTGGTATCTTAGTGGGCGGCTGCCAGCTATTCTAATAACTATAGATTATTGCACCTCAAAGACAGGCAGGTTTAAATGCCTGCTGAGGACTCACTGGTTATAGGAGCATGGTCAAGCCACTTCACCTCTCTGAATTTGTTTCCTATCTACAAAGGGAGGATTAAGTCACTCATCATAGGGCTCTTGGGAGAATGCAGATCAAGAGCAATGACAGCACCTCTCATAGCGCACACACGTGTGCCAGCTGCTGTTCTAAGTGTCTACATAGACAAAGCTACTCAATTCTAAGGTTTCACAATGTAACATCTCTGACACTGATTTAATAAAAAGCACTTATTTACTAACATTTTCTTTCTTTGTCAGATCTTAAATAGCAGTGTCTTGTGGATTCAATGAAAAAGATATTAATTCACTCAAGCCTCACAATAGCTTTATGAGGTAGATGCTATTTGTCCCATTTAGCAGACGAGGAGACTGAGGCATAGAAAAACATAAATAACTTGTGAAGAGCTATAACTGCAAGCAGTGGGGCTGAGTTTGGGATTCTAAGGTATTTGACCCCTCTACCACACAGAATGCTCTCAGTCACAAACTGCAACAAGCTTTCTCTGCTGGGCAGTCAGGGGTATGTGGTAAAAAGATAAGTATTTGCCTTGAAGCTCAGACTTTTTAGTGAAAAGACTAGCATGTAAACAAGTTGGGACATCTCACGGCATTGAGTACAACAGTGGAAACAGATTCAAGTCATAGGAACAGAGAAGGGAGAGATGATTAATTTCTCCCAGGTTTCACCCTGGAGTTTAGCTCTGTAGTAGGAAATGCCCTTTCAAACAGGTCAGAGAGACATGTGTTTCCTTGTCTCTGGGAGCTATCTGCTGGGTGGATCTTTAACTGGCAGCCCACAAACATCCTTAGTGGACATAGAACAAAAGCTTAGGTGCTTAATCTATGGCCATTCATGTGGGTGGAAAGCTGCAGGCAGGTGCTCTCAGGCAAAGTTCAAAAGGAGACGTTTGCCCTCCTAAAACCTACGGAACCCAGCTAGAAGGGCAGAAAGCCAGGGAAAGCAGAGGGGAAGAAGAGGAAGAGAAATGAACGAGCCACCATTTGAACTAAGAAAATGTTGCTTCTAAAGGTAAGAGATGGGGGGGGGGGCCGGTATAGCTCAGTGGTTGAGCACTTGCTTAGCATGAAAAGGCCCTGACTTCAATCTGCGGTGGTCCCCTACAGAGGGTGGTGGAGGGAGGATACTTGTTTTGGGACTCAACTGTGCATTTTAGGGGCACATTATCCTTTGAGTCTCAGTTTTTCCATCTTGCTGATGGGCATCATAGTATCTCATTGCCTTACTTCACACAGTTGTTGAAAGAGCAATTAAGATAACAGACGTGAAAGCAACATTCCAAATGAAGTAATGAATGCTACATGAACAGGAGTTATTATCATTGTCTTTCTGGGCAAGGACTAGCTTTGTAAGCCTGGATAAGTTCCCACAAGGGAGCAGAAGAGAATACTGGGTCCAGATGGTGTGCAGTTTTGGGCAATCAGTAAGGAGTTCACTTAAAACCCAAAGCTCCTTCAGGCTGGCATCTCTCTAGTCTGTAGCTGACCCAGTGAAGAAGCTTGGGGGCTGACCTAGGGGGACCCTCCTCTAGAATTTGATGTCTCTTCCCCACGGGTGGGCATCTTAGTTTAGGAAATGAGCTAAAACTGCAGGAGAGTTTTGCACATAACTTTTTCTGAGAATAAGAAAAGTTTGACTGCCAATAAATCAAGACTTAATAAGCCAAACCAAACCAACCACACAAAGGCAAATTCATTTTCACAAAACTTCCCTTACAGATTCTGCCTCAAATTTCCAGCAGAATAAAGGATCTTCTAGACCAAATGACAATGGGACAGAAATTCCACAGGTCCTAGTACATGCATGACCCTCAGAGGATGCCTGAAACTTCAGATGTACCCAACCTTATATGTATTGTTTTTTCCTTCACATGCATATGTATGTTGGAGTTTAACTTATAAATTAGACATGTAAGAGATGAACAATTAACAGTAAAACAAAACATTAATGATACCCTAACAAAAGTTGTTTAAAACTTATGAATGGTTTATGAGTTGTTTTAAAAACTTCCATGTACAGTTTTTGTATGGAGGTTGACAGTAGGTCACTGATTGGGGGAGGGAGGAGGACTATTCCCCTACAGGAGTGAGGGGTCCACACCGAGGCCTGGTTTCTGTGACCAGGGGTGTCTTATCTGAAGGCCTCCCAGCTCACAGCCTGGGACCTGAAGGGTGCCAGTCCAGGATGCTGGTGTTGGTTGACAGGGACACTACAAGTGGCTCCACCTTTTTTGGCCTTCCCTCCAAAGGAGAAGGAAGGAGGAAGTGGGAGGAGAAAGAGGAGGAGAAAAAGGGGCCTTGGAAGCATAAAGCAAAAAGAAGGGCTTAATCAGAGGGAGGAAATGGGGAGAAGGAGGAGAACTCAGTGGAAGACAGCCCAGCCCAGGCCAAGAGAACAAAGCAGCCATTTGCACACTCAGGGTGGAGGAGTAGCCCACCTCCGCCGGGCTTTCCAGGATGGCTCTCACATCACCCACTCTTCTTCGCTCGCCCTTTTAGGAGACATGGGGCCTTCCAAGCAGGGCCGGCCTTCCCTGGCAGCAGACAAAAGGCCATTTCTGAGTTACACAGAAAGCGTGTTCCTTTGCCAGAGGCTGGGTAAGGGCTGCCTGGACCAATCCCGGGCAGAGCCAGCGCTGGTGGAGGGGCCTGTCAGTCACCAGGAGCCTGGCCTGAAAGAGGCCCCTTGTCAACTTCCCCTGCCTTTGAAGTGACTGGGATGGAGGTGCTCAATTAAAAGCCCATCAGTCTGTAAGTAAATCAACGCCTATCAGGCTTGTCACATCAAACAAACGATTATTACCCCAGCCCGCCCACCCCATTAATCTGGCTGTTCCTTCTTGACGGCCCAGGGTCAGGGCGGTGTAAATCCTGCACTGGATTCAAGCCACCTGGACCGGGATGAAAGCCACCGAGCGCACCGGGAGCTCGGTGGGCATTTCCCAGGGACCCTGGAGGGAGGGCCAGGGGGCAAGAGACAGAGAGAAACCAGGCAGATGGGAAGAAGAGGTAGAGAGAAGTGTGTGTGAGAATTCAACACGATAGAAGTACCTGGAGGAGGAGGAAAGGGTTGAGACAGAGGCCATGAAAATGCACTCAGAATCTCAGAGATGAATCATGCTTCCAGCAGACAGGGTCTCTGGGTGAAATTCTCAGATCTTAGGTCTTGAGTCTGAATCAAAGACTGGAAGCTGGGCTTGGTGGCACACGCCTTTAATCCCAGCACTCAGGAGGCAGAGGTAGGAAGATCGCCTTCAGTTCCAGGTCACCCTGAGACTACATAGTGAATTCAAGGTCAGCCTGGGATAGAGAGAAAAAACAAAAAAACAAAAACCAACAAGAGAGAGAAAAGAAAGAAAAGAGAGTGGATCAAGGGCCTGGTGATGTTGTTCATCACGTCTAGTCCCCGTGGATCACTTGGCCAAGGGAGAAGTAAGTTCAGACCTGTGTTACACACCAGGCCTATGTCAGATATCAGAAACGGTGATGGCCAAGGGGGAGCATGAGAAGACACAGGAGACACCAGCCTCAGGTTCTGACAGTCTGCCCAACAAGTAAGTCCTTAAGAAACACTTCGTTCCAGGCATAGACTTTATGTGCTGGTTTGTAGATTCTTTATGACCCCGAGATCATGCTCTTGGCTTTCAATATTTCAGAATAAAAAGACAAACGTGGGTAGGGAGAAAAGGACACAAGTCAGTTTGAAAGAAGGGTAGGAGGTAAACAGTGTCAGGGAGGGTGAAGAAGGAAGTCAAACCCACCACTTAGAAGAGTAAGACATGACTTTTGTTTGGGCCCACACCTGCTTGTGTGTGGTACGTGTGGTGTGGTGTGTGTCGTGGATGCACATGTATGTGCAGATGCATGCACAGTGTGCCAGCTTGGAGGCTGGAGGAGAACGCCAAGTGATCTTGTGCATCGCTCATCTACTTATTTGCTTAAGACAGAGTGTCTGAACCCAAAGCCGTGTTTTTCACAAACCTCAGCAATTCTTGGTCTCTGTTCCCACAGGCCTGGGGTTCCAGGCATGCGTGGTCATGCCCTGCTGTTTACGTGGGTGCTGGGAAATTGAACTCAGATGGTCTCAGGCCCTCTCAGCCCCCC
Source organism: Zapus hudsonius (assembly GCA_004024765.1). Taxonomy (NCBI): domain Eukaryota; kingdom Metazoa; phylum Chordata; class Mammalia; order Rodentia; family Dipodidae; genus Zapus; species Zapus hudsonius. The sequence continues at coordinate 4,666 of PVHP010040360.1, read as the reverse complement.
ATGCTTATGCAGCAAATGCTCTTAACTGCTGAACTATGTCCCCAGCCCCCAAGGCATGCTTGCTAAGGGAAGGCCAAAAGCAGTCTTTCCTCAAGGGGGTGTTCCAGAGGGATTCCAAGTTATAGCTCACGAACTTGTGTTATTCCATATTTACAAATGACCATCTTACGCCTTCCCATTTCTAGATGACTAATTCCCCAAAGAAAGTGAGACTAGAGTGGAGCAGGAGAAACCCAGAAAGGGAACCTCTTCTGTTCATGTGAGCAGGGAGTTCTGTTTGATCAGCCCTGCAGGTTGTATTGAACTTCTACTACACAAAGGAAGAAAATTCTCAAAGACACTGATGATACTTTTGTCCCTATCCTCCTCCCATGGGTGGTCAGAGCTGCGTATTATAAATCTAGTCAGGCTAGTCACCTTTTCATTGCTATGGCAATGCATCTTAGGTAATCAACTTAAAAGGAGAAAAGATATATTTCATTCATAGTTCCAGAGGTTCTGTCATAGTCACTGAGTTCCATTGTTTGGAGGTCTGTTAAAAGGCAGAAAGAACATCATGGCAGGGAGTCAAGCCATGATGGTTGTGAAGCAAAAAGGGGGGGTGCATCCCCAAATCCCCTTTGAGGACATGCTTCCCAATGACCTCACTTCCTTCCATCAGACCTCAGCTCTTAAAGGTTCTGCAATCTTCTAGTAGTGACACAGGCTGGTAACCAACCTTTTGCACATGGGTTTTTTTTTTGGGGGGGAGACATTTAAGTTCTAAATCACAACACAGACTCCCACCACACTGCATGTGTGGGCTTTCTCTCACAGATTCTCTCTGGAACCTGCTGCTCATTCATCCCATCGTCAAGACCCAGCAGTGGAAGAGGGTCTTTATTGTCTAAATTGCTAAATGTGCTGACCCATCCCAAGTGTCAGTTAGGCCTTTCACCAAGATGAGGAGGAATTGCATGTAGATACTTCACAATTGGCATTCTTTACAATGTGTAAGAAGTGTCTGTCATTCCTACTTTCACATATCCAACCAGACTTTTGTATTTAGTGAGCACTTACAACCTACAGATACAATGTGTAAAATCAAGGGATGCTTGGGAACATTTACAAAGAACTTTAGACAGATACTCTCAAAGCATCTCTAGGAAATCTTATCATTCTGGAGGAGAGAAAGTCACAACTCATGACATCTAATGCACTGCAAGAAGAGGCAGGTGCCATTTACTGAGAGAGGATAGGACAGAGCTCAGAGAGAGGATTTATCCAGGAATTTCTTAGTAAAGGTTTGGAATTAAGTAACATGTTTAGTGTTCGATCATGTCAACTTTTCATATATCTTCTAATATGATACCATGTGAATTTAATGTCTACTGTTACTGCTAGTAATTACAGTATAATTCATTGTTGTTGTAACTGTAGTCACAACATCTTCTCTATGAAGCAGGTATATTTGACACCACAACTCCATTCCAGGGTTTGCTAGAATTCCATGCTATAGCTGAGAATTCCTTACAAGGTGGCAGAGTGAGGCAGAGGCTCAGAATCCAGACTGCAATTCAAAACCAGGCTTCAAATACTGGCTGTGCTGCTTGCCTGCGGTGAGGCCATGGGCAAACACTTGAACTCCCTGTGTGTGTTTCCCCATCTGTTAAATTGGGGTGATAACAGTCCTGGCCTCATAGGGTTATATGACAATTAAATGCATGTAAAACATTCACAACAGAGCCCGACAGATAGTGTTGCTCAGTTATGCCTGTCAGGATGATTGCTCCTCATACAAAGTGGTCTCGTGAAGGTATGATCAGCATGATGATAGGAAGGCACTTAGTAAATGAATACAACTGTCTTCTTGTAGTTAAATATCACCGAGTCATTGACATTAATTTTAATTTCAAAAGTTTCTGAGTTGACTACATGGGTTGTAAATATTTGAATTAAAAATTATTTTATTTATGAGAGAGAGAGAAAGGAAGAAGGGAACCTCTTAATGCTGCAGATGAACTCCAAATGCACGCATCTGACTTGATGTAAGTATTGAGGAATTGAACCTGCGTAGCAGGCTGTGCAAGCAAGCACCTTTAACCACGGAACTATCTCTTCAGCCCAATATTTGAATTTTTAAACGAAAATTATGTGTTTATTAGCATTCAGTGTAATATTTGCTACCTACCAAAGATGTATGCATTGTCAATATGAATGTAAAACTCCTTTCCTCCCCCATCTTTTGGTCTCTTCTAGAACTGTTATTTTTCACTCATGTTTGTTATTCTTTTGTTTTTAAAGAAAATAACTTTTAAAATGATATTATATGCAATAAATGTGAAAATCTTTAAAAACATTTTTATGTATTTGTGTATCTGTGTATGACAAGGTCTCTTGTTATTGCAAATGAACTCCAGACACATGTACCACTTTTTGCATACTGGGAAATTGAAACCAGGTGCCTTTAACCACTGAGCCATCTCCCTAGCCCCAAATGTGAAAATCTTAAGTGTACAGGTTGATTGGTTTCTCTAAAGCATGCAAAATTTAAAAAATAAAAACTACAAAAGTATCTAAATGTATGAAAGCACACCAGAGTGAAGGCAGAAGGCATAGGATATTTTGTGTACTCCAGAAGGTTCCCTCCCGCCCCTTCTCAGTCATGCTCCCCTTCTTCTCTTCCCAAGGTAACTCTATTCTGCCATATGGCACCACAGATTAGTTTGGTAGTTATTAAATATATATTTTTGTGTCTGCCTTCTTCCAGCCCACATTCTATTTGCAAGATTATCTTTAATGTCATACACATAGTCAATTCTATTTATGGCAGGGTAGGTATTTTATTGTATGAAGGAACTCCATAGTTTATAAATTTATTCTACTGTTAATGGACATTTGTATTGCATCCCCTTTCTGGCTTATAAATAAAGCTATTGTGTACTTTTCTGTCCACATATTTTTCGTGTACATATGCGTACATTTCTTTTCCTCTCTCCTTTCTCTTTTACCCCTTTTCCTTTCTTCTCTTTCCTTCCATTCACCCTTTATTCCCTTCCCTTCCCTTTCTCCTTTCTGTTTTTCTTCTTCCTCCTTTCCTTCTCCTCTTCTCAAAAGAAGAGACAGGTTCTTACTGTGTGACCAAGGCTGGCCTTGAACTTGCAGTAATCTTGCCTCTGCCTCTCAAATGCTTGGATGACAGATCTGCATCACAAGTCCCAGGTCACATAGGTCCTCATTTCTGTTAGGTGTCATAGGAGTGTATCTAACAGTTTTACAAAGCATTGGACCAACTGACCTATGAACTAGAAAAGTGTGAGAGTTAAGTTGTCCCACAACTTTGCCAACACTTGGCACTGTCAGTTTTAAGTGTGTAAGGGGCTGGGAAGATGGGTTATTTGGTAGAGTCCTTGCTGCACAAGCGTGAGTTCAGATCCTTCACATCCTGCCAGAACCCTGGGCAAGCTGGTTAGCTAGACCAACTTGTTCTGCCTGCTCTGGGTTCAAGTGAGAGAACCTGCCTCAGGAAAACAAAGTGAAGAGCCAACATCAACTTCTGGCTGCCACACCATGCATGCATCTGCACTCTCAAACATGTATAACCGCATCATATATACATATATACATACACACATACATGCACGTACACATGCAAAGTATGTTTGTAGTCATTTTGACAGGTGAGTAGGGTCATAGAGTTCCTTTTATCTCTTTGCTTTTGTTGTACCCAATAATTTTTGATACATTATTTTCATTGCTATTCATTTCAAAATATATTCTGGGTTGGAGTTGTAGTTCAGTGGTAAACATGTGTCTAGCATGTGAAAGTTTCTGAGTTTGATCTACAGAACTGTAAAACAAAGCAAAAATTTTGCAATCTTTATATATATATAATATGTATATATACTGTAAATATATTCTATTCTGTGACTTGCCTTTTCTCTGTAATAGTGGTGTTTGTTATTTTTTGTTCTTATTATTAATTAGAAGCTTAATATTTAAATGGATTTAAATATCCTGTAGATTGCTTTTGGTGAAATAACCAATTTCACAGTATTGATTCTCCCAATCCATGAAAACAGGAGGGAGAGCATTCCATCTTCAGTGTCTTCTTTAGTTTTTCTCTTGAGTGTTTTAAAGTTTTTATTGTAGAGATCTTGCACTTCTTTGGTTAGGTTTATTCCAAGGTATGTTATTTTTTGGAAAGGAGAGCTATTGTGAATGGGCTTTTTGTCTTGATTTCTTCTTTGACATGTTTGTTGTTTGGTATACAAGAAGGCTACTGATTAATGTGTATTAATTTTGTACCCTGACATCTTGATGAAGGTGTTTGTCAGTTCCAAATTTTTTTGGTGGAATCTTTGGAGTTTTTATGTATAAATTATATGATCTGCAAATTAAAATAATTTGACTTCTTCCTTTTTTATTTGTATCCATTTTACTTGCTTCTCTTGTCATATTGCTCTAGTAAAGGCTTTTAGTTCTATGCTGATTAAGGTTGGAGAAAGTGGACACCCTTGTCTTGTTCCTGATTTTAGTGAAAAAGCTTTATTTTTCTCCATTAGTATGATGTTGGCTATAGGGTTGTCATATGTAGCCTTTATTAGACTGACATATGTTTTTATACTCCCAGTTTCTTCAGGACTTTTTTCATGAAGGATATTGGATTTGTCAAAAGCTCTTTCTG
>PVHP010040359.1:0-15882 GCA_004024765.1 Zapus hudsonius | reverse complement strand
AATGCATATCCCACTTGACCTATGCTGATCTCACTCTGCACTGGAGAATTTATTTTTCATAAGGCAGGGAGAACCATGGACAACATAATTCCTCCAGGAAGACTAGAGACAGTAGCTGAATCCCTGACAGAAGATGAACCGCCCCTAACACATCAGCTTGGGACCAGGTGAAACCACAGAGGAAGTGGAGAGATGAGCAAGAGTGCTGCTCCCACTGCAGACTGACAACCTGTGCCAGCATAAAGAAGACAGACACAAAGGATACTCAAAATGTTCCAACATAGAAATCTAGATGCAACTAAGAGTTCAATGCTAAAACACACTTAAAACTCACCCACCATGGTGCAGGGAACTTTGCAGAAGAGGAGACAGAAAGATTGTAATAGTCATGGTAGGGGGAATATCCAGAGGCATTGTCTCCCCCCAACCAATGACTGATCTACAGGGGAATGGGGGCATAGTAGAGGGGAAATATAGGTAACAACACATGATCTGTGCATACCAAGTTTCCACTTAATAATACAATTCCAAAAAAAAATGCTCATGGCCAGCAGCAGTAGATGGAGTTTCATGTAAGCAAGTTCCAGCCACTTATACAACCTTGTTCTAATAGTTCAAAATACAATATACTTAAAATATAGGAAAGATCTTAGATCTTATATTGTCCATAGTTGTGGGGGGATGGCAAGAGAGAAGGGGGAGGGAGAGAGGGAGGAAAGGCCATACAGAATTAGAGAGGACTAATCCCCAACCTGTAGGGTGACCATGTTGGACACATCCTGGCTTGAGAAGTGTCCCTTGAAGAAGCCACAAGGTGAAGCAGTGGTAATGGGCTGAGGGAAGAATGGAGTCTGGCAGGCAAGAGCACTCAACAGTTAAATTGGTCCCTAGGAAAAAAGACTCATATGAATTCCCAGAAAGAACTGTGTGAATTTTCTTGATTAATCCAGGATCCTGTGCTAGCAGACAAGGGCATAGAGCAGCAATGGCACAGAAAGTGAGCGTGATTTCATTCATGCCTACAAAGTAGAGATGCCTGCATTTCAGCTTCAGGGAAAAGTAATGAGAGCCTGGAGAAAAAAAAAATGGTATTTCCCCCTCCCCAAAGCAGGGTCTCCCTCTAGCCCAGGCTGAACTAGAACTCACTCTATAGTCCAGGCTGACCTCTAACTCCCTTCCTACCTCTGCCTCACTCCCAAGAGCTGAGATCAAAGGCTTGAGCCACTAGACCTGGCTAATAATGACATCTTTAGTATTTACAGAAGCAGAGGAAAAATTCAAGACGAGGTCCACACATGCAAAACACCTTTCTGCTCTGTATTCGGTCAGGTTCTTTTCTGCACAGCAATGAGAAAGCTGACTACAACACATCCAGTTCAACTATTTTACTGACTCACGGTTCATACCTGCACAATTCTGTATGATGCTTGTCCACTCTTCAAAGTACAACTAGTTCCCCACCATATTTTTTTTTTGGTTTTTTGAGGTAGGGTCTCGCTCTAGTCCAGGCTGACTAGAATTCACTCTGTAGTCTCAGGGTGGCCTTGAACTTACAGCGATCCTCCTACCTCTGCCTCCTGAGTGCTGGGATTAAAGGCGTGTGCCACCACACCCAGGTCCCCCACCACATTTCAATAGGCCCTTTTTGATGATATGGTTGACTTGTACATGCCTTGACTCTACATATGTATTTTAACATCAAATTATGCCTTTGTCAGCACTTCTAAAGAATCTTAAAATCAGAACAACATCCTTGATACATAGATTATTTCAAGTATGCATTCATTAGCCAACTTGTGAATGCCATAAAGGAATGCAATGTGGTATTCACCTGGAGGAAGAAGAAGGAAGGTGGATTGATTGCCTACTATGAGCCAAAGAAAAATTTAGTGCACTACTCACACAGGGAGAAACAACCTGCATTAAGCAACAATTATATTTAATCAGGATTCTAGAACAGCATGAATCACATACAAGTGGGTAAAAACAGGCATAAATTGCATACCTACCATATGGTAGCTATCGCTCTTGTACAACTTTCTCACAGAGAAGGCCTTGAGCAGCCATATTTGACAAGCACAATTTTTATGCCATTCCTCCTAAAGAAAGGGGACTAGAGTGACAGCTTATTCAATACTGCTATTTTAGTATAATTTCTTCACACAAGTACAGAGAAACAAATATGCACTGAGCATCCATATAGAGCAAATGCCTGCCTAGGAAACATTTATTCACACATTGGGGAAAAGAACATTCTTGAATATCTGGTATATGCCAAGTTATTATTTTAACATAATAGTACTTATAGCTATAAAGAAAGAAATATGCATTGAAGGCCTAGCATATGCCAAATGCCATTAAGTACACCCTGCTCAGACATGGAAGAACGAAATAACATGCATTGAAGTTCTTATATATGCCTGACAGTTTTAGTACATTAGTCTGCTTGAAAAATATATATATTATAGAACACAGTTAGAGTTTAGAATCAATAGAGTTTGTTTTAAATCTTGTATTGGTTCAATCTGTCTTTGCTATGCCCAATGCCATCTTTTGCAATATGAACTTTCTGTGCCACTATGTTTTTTTTTTTTTTTTAATGTTACAGCTCAGTTAAAGACCTTGGAAAATGGGGATGTTTGAACATCATTGTGGTTGATAAAAACTATGGGGATTTTTAAAGTTAGACTGAATTGCATTTGTCGTCATTTGTGATCATCAGTTTGTGGAGGGCCAAGGGAGGATTGTGGTGGTTTGATTCAGGTGGTTTCCCCCCCAAAAAAAAACAAACAAAATTAATGTATTCTGAATTCTTGATCCCCAGCTGATGGCAATTTTGGAATTGGAACCTTGTTGGAGGTGTGTTGTTGGGGGTGATAAGCCAGCTTCTCCTTGCCAGTGTTTGACACGCCTTCCTACCACTGTTTGCAGTGCTGTGGCAGAAGTGATGTCCACGCTCTGCTCATGCCATCAATTTCCCTGCCAATATGGAGTTTCCTTCCACAAGCTGCTTTTGGTCGGGTTCTTTTCGACAAAGCAACGAAAAAAGCCAACTACAACACCGAACAAAGGCTGGTTGTTAGCTGGGATCTTGGTCACTCCTGCTTTGTGGATTTCAGTTCTTGCACTCTGTTCTCTAGACATGCCATTAGCAATCTACAATTCATCCTGAAATCTCTGTGTCCATCGACTCTGTCAGGACATATAGATGTATTTTTATTCCCTTTGGGCTTGGAACCCAGATTAACCTCCTGCAAAATGGGGGGCTATATCACTTTTAAGCCCTGTCATTACCAGCTCAAACAGTTGCCAATAACCATGGCTCGAGCAGAATCCATGAGCTTGAGTGGCTGAGCAGGTGAAGTGAATCCTGGGTGAATGTCTTCTCAGGCAGCAATGTGGAAGCAGGACGTCGGGCATGCACTGTTCTCAAGGAAGTCTCTTTCTTTATGAATGATATCTTTATTATCCATAACTAGATACATTGAATGAGCAAATAATGTACTGATGTCCCCAGTTCCCCGATTTCCCTCTTCCTTGTCCCCAATCAGCTGGGTGTCCTCCTCCATGGGCAAACTGAATCAGTCTATGGGGTAGGAGGTTATGGATAGCCTAGGAAGTCTTTTAAATGAATGTTCTCTTTCTATCCTGAAGCATACAATAGAAGGCACTCTCCCAATTCCTGAGATGCCCCAATGTAAAGTATTTGGCTCTATTTTAATGGGCCTAATATTTTTAAAGGCCATGTTTTCCTAGCCCCAACTTTATATGGGCTTCTTTGACCAACTTAAAGTTTTATCAAGTCTTTCTGCTCAGTAGTTTGCTCACATCCAAGGAGGAAAGAAGGCCACATGGAACATCAAAAATATAGCAGGGATTTCAGTGACATCACACAATTAAGAAAGATGTTAGCTACATGAATTTCCTACTATAAACCAGATAAAGGAAGAAAATGTACTTGCATCTGTAGTCTGGTATACGTCATTGAAAAATTACAAAATATTAGTCACCCTGAAGGAAAGACACTGACCATAAATTCAGGCTAGGCTTAGGTCCAACCAATATTTAATATAAAATTACTATTAATTGGGAGGAATAAACAGGATTTCTCTGAGTACCTAGCTTATGCCAAGCATTATTCACTCTACTATTAGTTATACAGAGGGGGAAGGAAACAAAGATGAATTAATCATGCAGTGCATGACAGGTATATTTCAGGACTAACTTATTTCCCCATAAGGGAAGCAAGTAGGCATGTATTAAATACCTATTATATTCTAGCTACTATGAGGAGAAAGCCTCACATAAGAGAAAAGGAAAAGCTTGAATTGATTAAAGAGTTTATATGGGCATTATTATACTTTATTGTTATTGTCATATGAAAGGAAAGAAAAGAGGAGCAATCCCCCAAGCACTAAACCTAAACACAGTCATCCTTGAGTATACATCCACAGATGGAGGAAGGAAACGTGGATGGATGAAGTATCTAATATACATTATTATATATTCTAGCAAAACAAAACTTGCAGAGGAGGAAAGACACTATCATGGATTAGATAGTATAAACCAAGTCTTTTTCTAGTAAAACAGTAATCACATATGAGATAAAGAAACTGGGATTGTGTAAGATATCACTTATCTTCCAAGAACCAGTCTAGAATGATGTTAATTCCACTCAGTTTGAAGAAATGGACCTGCTTTGATCACCTAATAGATACAAGCTGTCAGAGAACACAATATTACTTATAAGAAGAGGAGAGACTAAGCAACCTGCATATACAACATGATGCTCTTATATAACTTCATTCCTCCAGGAGAAGCAAATGCCTGGTCACCACAATTCATATACTAGTACATTTCCTAATTAGAACAAAAGCAGCAGTATGCATCAGGTGTCTGTTTATGTCACCAGTATTTAGAGAATTAATGTTTGGGTTTTTTTTGTTTGTTTGTTTGTTTTTTTTTTGTTTTTCCGAGGTAGGGTCTCCCTCTAGTCCAGGATGACCTGGAATTCACTATGTAGTCTCAGGGTGGCCTTGAACTCATGGTGATCCTCCTACCTCTGCCTCCTGAGTGCTGGGATTAAAGGCGTGCTCCATCATGCCTGGCTGAGTTAATGTTTCTTACTTAGGACAAAGGACACAAGAAGACATTGAGTGATTTCAATAACCCAGGTAGTATTCTAACACAGTGGTGTTTATAACATAGGGAAGGAGACAACTTTCATAGATTGTCTTGAAAATGCCTCCTACAGTCCTCACAACGGAATAAAAGAAGCAGTCATAACTATGCATTTTTTCCGAGACAGGCAGCATGAATGCAGCCTATTGCCTATGCTTGACCTGAGAATATGCCTTTACACATTAAGAAAACAGCAAGCATACATTCACTAATTAGCACAAGTCAGATCCTATTCTCCAAATAGAATACTCTTACACAAAGCATCCAGTAAAAACCAGGCATTATTTTAGCCAAGTATTACACACAGGAGACATGAAAGGTGTATCCACAAAGTGTCCAGTGTATGCCAGGTTTCTGTATGAGTCTTGTGTTTGGACATGATTTGCACACGCTTTAAATATGAAGTACATACCAGACAATATTGCAATATAATATACTCAAAAATAAATGGAGGGAGTGCATCCATGCACTAAATTTTAATATTGGTCAGGCACTACTCTAGTATAATAGAACTTGGACATAACAGAAGGAATCACTGAGCATCTGGTTAAGACAGACATCATTCTGCCACAATTTTACTCACATGCAAAAGGATTAGGGAAAGAAATCATGAAACATCTACTACATATCAAATCTAATATCACTCATTCTCACACAGGGAGAAGGAAGTGGGCATGTATCCATTCCCAACCACGCACCAGAAAAAGGAAAGAAACATGATGTCACTGGGTATCAAATATGTACCAGCACAGCAATCCTCTCCAGTATGTTAATTTCATTTCTGACCTGACAATAATGTTTGCCTAGAATCATGTTCGCCCTGCATTTTAGTACCTCATTACTCATACATTGTAGGAAAGTGACAATCATGCATGAGCCAGGTAACTCTGTGTAGCATGGCATAAATCACACGATGGAGAGAAAAATGCATTCACTGTGCTCCTAATATATTTCAGGTTCTGTCATATTATAACATTATTCACACATGAATGAAAGAACCAAAGCATGAATGGATCACATCAAGTCATCCGTGGGCCACTGTAAACATTACTCACGAGGAAGAAAAGAAAATGAACTTGCATGTTTACCTTGTCTAGGCCAGGAATTATTCAGCAATAACATTGTCCACAGATGGTGGAATTAATTGATCATGCATCAAACACAGCATACCTAAAATGTTATCAATTAGAAACTTACTGGGACATAACAGAATGGCCGAAGTCAATGCCAGATTCTATTATATAGCAAATTATACACATATAAACAAAGGCAAAAAGAATGGAGCAAATTTCTTGTGAATCAGTACTGTAGTAACTGTAATAATGATGTGAGGATGGAAGAAACAGTGTTTGTGCGTCAGAAGTGAATGCTAGGCACGATTGTGGCAGACCGTGTCTCATGGGAACATTGACTTATTAATATATACCAGATAATACTAAGCAAAAATTTAAGCATTCTTTGACTATAGCACTCATACGTGGGATGAAGTGGGAATGTGTATTAAGTTATTAGTTACTCTGAGCAGCACTTAACGTAATCCTCATCCACTCGTGTGGAAAGGGCTCCTGTGAGCCCTTAAAGCCAAAAGGTATGATTCTTGGACAGCCTCATTCTAACATAAAGGAATCAAAGACAGAGCATTTCTAGTATACACGAGTTATAATTCTAGTAAAATGTTGTCATGTTTGTGAGAAGGAAACCAGCTTTTGCCAGAATTGTGCCAGGATATGCATCACTATGTATACATATATGGAATGCATCACTGTTTATGCATATATGGAATAAAATTGACATTTATTAAGCATGTGTCCATATGCTTCATTGGTTGTGTTTATTTCTACTGAAAACTCTGAGGCAGGGTGTGATGGTGCATGCCTTTCATCCAGCACTTGGGAAGCAGAGGTAGGAGGATTGCTGAGAGTTTGAATTAGAGGCCAGTCTGGGCTATGCAGTCAAGTTTTGTCTAGAAAGAAAAGACACAGAGAACATAAGCATGATGGGAAAAACAACCTGAGATACTCCAGATAAACCTGAAGTAAGGAAACATGGTTGCAATGAGCTTCATATAGGTACCTGCATGAATCTGTAGTAGATTACATTGTTATTATATATTATATTGTTATTATATTATTCTATTGTTTTTGTATCTCACTCACATATGACATTTACAGCAACAACACAACTTACATCCATGCAACATACATCCATGTATTGCATCAACAATATGTGATACAACACATCCACCTATTCTGAAAGGAAACAAGATTGCACGTAGCTGCTCCCATAGCCAACTATGTGGTAAGACAATTTTACTTGCATGTTAAGTAATTAAATAAACATGAATCAAGCCACCTCACATATGGTAGACACTATGCTAATACCATCTGAAAGAATAGGACATTTGAGCACAGAATATTCTCATGCAAGTTTACTGTCAGAAAGGCAGAAGAAAACAGGCACCAGCTGAGAGCCCATGCCTATTGCTATTTCTACCTTAATGTTTTTGGAGATGAATTGAGCAGGCAAAGATCTATCCAGATATTATTCTAGAATAATAATACACAAAGGTGTTAAAAATGAGCATGTCCTCAACACTCCGTGTGTATAAGGTCCTAGTCTAAAATAATATAACTCAATCCATAGCTGAAATAAAGAAAATTAAGTTGAGCAATGTGTACAGGCACTACTCTGATGCAGTGTTACTAACCTCTTAGGAATAAACAGAGATGTACTGAGTGCCTTTTGTGCCAAGTACTCTACTAATACAACATCACTCACATTAAGAAAAAAATGGGCAGGCATTTGGTATGTAATGTACATCAGTTATTAACTCTGCATAATTCACACAGGGAAAAGTAAACATGAATACATTAAATGCCCAGTGTGTGTAATATACTATTTTAGTTCAGTCTTGCACTCACATAAGGATGTCAAAACAAGCCTGGACTTAAGAGACTATGCTGTGTATTAGTATTAATCACATAGTAAAAGAAAATAGACATATATGGAGATGTTATGATGACATGTGTTATAGTTACCTTTGCACTGGCTGGGATAAAGCATCCAACCAAAAGCAGTTTTTTTTTGTTTGTTTGTTTGTTTTTTTTTAATTTTGGCTTACAGCCTCAAGGGGGAGCTTCATGATAGGAAAGAAAAGATGGTAGAGAAGAAACTGGACATCATCTCCTAGCCAACATCAGGTGTACAACAGGAGACTGAGCAAACTAGGGCTAAGAAAGGTCAAGGTCTACCTCCCTCAGCCCTGCAATGCACCTCTTCCAGCAAGACTCCTCCCACCAAGTTGCCATCAGCTAGGGATGAAACATTCAGAGCACATGAGTTTATGGGGGGACATCTGAATCAAACCATCACAACATGTAAACTAGTTCAAACACATGGGAGAGAAATGACCATGTCTAAAGTATCCAGTGACATACAGGCATTCTCATATTTTAAATACCAGTTCATTTTTGTAGACATACAAAAGCTCATCCAATCACCTGTAACCTAACAATGCAGAAAGTGTCTTCTACTCTCCCAATCACTATTAACTATCTATAACTCATCATGATCAGATGGGGGTCTTATGTTTTCCTCCATCCCCAAAGACAAAATTTTTATGGGTCCAGTATTGTACAGATAAATACAGATTATTTTAGTCACAATGAAGTCATTAATTTGATGTCCATGTCATGCCTGAACATTCCTTTGCCTCTTACATTCTTCCCACCTCCTCTTCTGTATTGATTGGGTAAATAATCCCCCACATATGTACATGCTGGCAACTCTAATTATACTCAGTGGGTCATGCCCACACAAGGGAAAAAATAAGACATCAAAATAGAAGAGGAACCAGTTCCAAAGAAGGAGGTTCATTGAAAGAGTGCTGGTCAGGGCAGTCAAGAGAAGGTAATAGAAAAGGATTATGATCAAAATATGTTATAGGGGCTGGAGAGATGGCTTAGCGGTTAAGGCACTTGCCTGCAGCACCTAAGGCCCCAAGTTCAATTCCCCAGGTCCTCCCACATAAGCCAAACCCACAAAGTGGTGGCCCTGGTGCTCTCTCTCTCTCTCTCTCTCTCTCTCTCTCTCTCTCTCTCTCTCTCTCCTTAATAAAGAAAGAAGAAAAAAAAATTTAAAAATATGTTATAGACATGTATAAAAATTTGTCAATAAAGAAAAATAACACAAGATATCATGCACCTCCAGGTAGCAAAAGAGGTGTCCTTACCAGTTGTTATGAAAGTTCTAGCTCCTCATCAGACCTCTCAAGAAAACTTCCAACCAGGAGTGGGGAGACACATCATTGCTGCCTGACTGTGAAAGAAGTCCAAACTTCCCATGTGCTGGCAGTGCTGGGTGGAGTGTCCTCAGTATCATCTAGTAGAAATAGACTTCTAGTACATTCTGGTGTTAGATATTTTTTTTTCATCCAAGGAAGGATTAAATTACAAAAAGATATAGGAGATCCTAGGCCCATGGATACCAATTTTTGGTTTCTTTAACTTTCTCTGTCACCACATTGGTGGAAGTTTTTGGTTGTCTCACAATACCTTTGTTAGAGAAGAAAATCTAATCTCCAAATTCAGGCTGGTGTGAGAATAAGATCACAGCTTCTTTCTGTGTGATTTGGCTGGAGTAGAACAATGTTGGTCACTCATTTAACCTCCCAGGTCACCCCTTTCCTAGCCATTGGCTGGAGATCAGGTTTGTATTGGACCTTCGTTTGTTGCTATTTTGAGCCCTTTGGTGTGACTGGGTAGTTTTGTTTGTTCAATTCCAAATCTAGGTTAAAATGCAACAAAGAAAAAAGTTACCTTCCTACATATTATTAATGAGTTCTACAACAGGTATATCTTTTCTATGCCTTTGAATTTTTTATAAAAGTGTATTTTATTTATTTATTTGCAAGCAGAGAGATGTAGACACAAAAAAAGGGAAAAAAAACAGAATATGGGTGTCTCAAGGCCTCCAGCCACTACAAACGAACTCCAAATGCATGTGTTTCTTTGTGTATCTAGCTTTATGTGAGTACTGGGGAATAGAACACAGGTCCTTAGACTTTGCAGGCAAGTGCCCTAACCACTGAACGATTTCTCTCCAGCCCCTCAGAGCAAGCCCTTTTTCCTTCTTTTTTTTTTTCAGGCTAGCACCTTAACCACTAAACCATCTCTCCAGTCTTTTTTAAGTTATTGATAATTAGAGACATTGTATGAGCAAATCTTGTGATGGTACCCCCTCCCGTTTCCCTCCTCTCTATCCCCAACCCACTGGGGATCTGTCCTTGGAGTAGAATGTTATGAATTGCAATTTTTGATGTAATAGTTAAGACTTTTAGTATCCATTATTAGAATTTTAATACTTTCAATATTCATCACTTCTATTATCTTTCTATCCTCAATACTTCTATTACCTTACTATATTCATTACTTCTATTAACTTTCAATCATTTATTTTCATATGCTTTAGTTTTTTCATTGACATACAAAACCATGCATCTCTATCTATATATCATGTGTGGAAACACGTATGCATTGTGTAATGTTCAAATTATTACATCTATCTCCTTCAACATTTAGCATTTCATTTAAAAAAAACTGAGTGGTTAAAATTTAACATCCCAAACTTAACTTTCACAATACATATATACTCCAAATATACATGTAATATGCACTGAGCTATCATTCTCCACTGTCTCAGCTCTACACAATAGTGAATTGTGGATGAGGCAGGACTAATTATCCATTGTGTGGCTAATACTGCATTCAGTCATTTATGTCTCGTGGCTCTTCAGAGTCTATCAATGGACCTGCGGTCATGGAATAACCTTTGCATTACAAATTCCAATGTTCCATTATGCTTTTACCAGTTTCTAAATTAATATAGATCCTGTATGTCTTCAATAATGTGGTGGTTTGAATGTAAAGCGTCCCCTTAGATTCATGTCTTTGAACATAGTTGGTGACACTTTTAGGGAAGGTTGTGGAAACTTTAGGAGGAAGTGTGTAACTGAGAGTGGCCATTGAGTTCTAGACCCAGGTCCCACGTGGGGTTCTGTCTGTCTCTCTACTTCCTTCCTGCTGATGTGAGGATGTGACATTAGATTCCTGCTTTTGCGGTGCTTTTCTGACATGATGACCCTTCCCTGGAAACTGTAAGCAGAAAATAAACCTCTGACTTCAGTGTTCTGCTTCTAGTCAGGTATCTTATCCCAACAATAAGAAAGTAACAGACACAACTAAACTCCCTATTTCCTCTTCTCTTTTCCTCTATTATAAATATTCCTCTATCATAAATATTCTTGGGGAAAATAATATAATAGATATAGAATATAAATATATGGACTAATTTGTTGTCTTACTCTATTCATCTTGAATAGTATCACTGGAGATGGGTGCTTTCTCTCTGGTCTCTTACATCGCTCCTTCCTATAAAGCAGTAGTACTCTGCAACCTTAGCAGAAGGTAGATTCAACTATTTTCCTTTGGTCCATTTAGATTAGTGTTGTCTGTTCATTCTTTTTTAAAAATATTTTATTTATTCATTTTCAAGCAAAGAGAGAGAGAATACCATGGCTACCACCTTGTGGGTCTGGCTTATATGGGTCCTGGGGAATTGAACCCAGGGCCTTAGGCACTGGAGGCAAGTGCCTTAACCGCTGAGACATCTCTCCAGCCCTGTCAGTTCATTCTTAAAGCCAGATGAATCCATTTTTTTTCTTTGCAATCTGCTTCTAAAAGTACAGATTCCTGCATCACTTTTTTTGGCATTTTTGTTACGAGGTCGTTAGGCTTCCTTTCTAGTTAGGTTAATTATCCCTTGATTCTAGC
The DNA here is from genome assembly GCA_004024765.1 of Zapus hudsonius. NCBI lineage: Eukaryota > Metazoa > Chordata > Mammalia > Rodentia > Dipodidae > Zapus > Zapus hudsonius. The sequence goes on along the minus strand of PVHP010040359.1, from coordinate 3,871 downwards.
ATAACTGATTACAGCAGCATTGGGAAGTCCAAAATTAAATTAATCACGACCTATGTAATTATAATGGAACATTTTTTATAAATCTTATAGGTATATTTGTGTAAGGTTCTCCCAGCTATGACCAACCCAAAATGTTGGAACTGATTTAAAAAAAAAAAAAGCATTATCTTCCCATTAAGCTCCCCATCAGCTCACTAATCAGATTGTTCACTACTTCTTGGTTTTCACAAATTGACCAAAGCCAATTTAAACCTGACAGAACAGGTTTATATTTACTTATTTATTTAACAAGCCATCACAAAGTTCTATTATACCTAATGCTCTTTTGTGTTTGTTTGGTATCTTTCCCACAATGAATCCAATTTCTGAGTTGGGCTTGAAACCACCGTAATCCCTGAATGCTTTATACAAACCTCCAATTGCGGTTTTCAAGGTTCATCTTATTCCCTTCAATGTGACTCTCCCAGCCCTTGGAGGGCTGGTTTGGAGGCAGCTGGATTGTAACTACTGAGGAACTGATAGGAAGAAGGTACATGTTAAAAAGGATGCGTACTGGGGTTATTTTGGAGTGTTTTTGAAAGGCTTTTTTTTTTCTTAGCATGTACTTACTAAAAGGGGGTTTTTATTCTACCATTCTAACTTGGGGTTTTGTAGTTCTGTGACCATGGAAATCACTTTTTTCTTATGTATTTATTATTTTAACCGATTTATTTAGGTATGGGCACCATACAATAAGATGCATATACTTAATTTATTTATTACTTTATTTGCTTAGACATAAAAATGCACCCATAAAACCACAACCAGAATCAATGCCATAAACACAACCATCTCCAATGAAAACCCTTTTCATACATAATTATTGACTTTATGTATGAGTCTTGACTATTTATATATGACTTTATGCATAACTCAGCAGCAGCCCCATGCCCTCCTTTGGCCTTAGCATTATGAAATAGAGTACCTCTAGACATACATCTATACAAACCGAATAGGAAGCAAAGAAAAAAATAAGAAGAAAAGAAAAGCCCAATTATCACATTTTAAATTTAATTTTACATGCCAAAGGAATGTCATTATTTTAATGATGACTTTGCCTATTTTACCCCTTTATGTTCATTTATAGGAAAGCAGAACTTTTCCTCTATCAACCAAGGTATTGATTAAAAGAGTCTACTTAGTTAGGTCTTTGAATGTTGTTAACATCCTTCACTGTCCAGATTTCACTTTTTTTCTGTTTTGGTTTTTTTGTTTATTTTATTTCTTAAGTAGAATTTTCTTGTTGTTAATCTATTATTATAGAGTCTTCAAAGAATAAAGACTGCAATTTGGTTAAGAACATTTGCTTTGGGATTGAACAACTTGAATTAAAATCCCAGCTTTATTACTTACCATCTGTGTTATCTATTAGATTCTTTAACCTGTCCAAACTTTAGTTTATATGCATCTTTAAGTGAGGATAATTACAGGACCTTCTGCTTATGGTGGGTACAAGATTAAATAAAGGTCTCTGTGTAAAGTGCTTGGCAGTGTTAAGAATATGGGCTCAATAAATGCTCACTATTGCTGCAACTCTCTTAACAAGACCTGCAGCTCTCTACTGCAGATCTCTTAACTAGCACTGAAGCTCTCTTATCTAGCATTGCAGATCTCTTAACTAGCACTGCAGTTCTTTGAACTAGCACTGAAACTCTCTTAACTATAGCACTGCAGCTCTCTTAACTAGTACTGCATCTCTAACTAGTACTGCAGCTCTCTTAACTAGTACTGCAGCTCTCTTAACTAGCACTGCAGCTCGCATAGCTTCTACTGCAACTCTGGTGTTAGCACTGCCCCTCTGCCAGCTACAATGGCTTTCTCTGTATCCACGATGGCTGTCGTGTATTATGTCAAAGTCCATTCCTCCAGTTTCAGAATTATTGTCAGTTTTTTGTCTTGTTAATGAAGAAACAGTTTCATATGGGTCATGAAACTCACATTGGACCACACAATAGTAACTGATACCTCTGAGATCAGTACCTACTTCACCATAATCTAAAATCATTACTCTTGTTCATGCTGTCTGTTCTCTGGATCCCTCCTCTCTTCGTGGTTTCTTTCCCTCATCTTTAACTTTTTTTTCACTATGTAGCTCAGGCTGGCCTCAAACTTGGGATTCTCCTGCCTTACTTAGCCTCCTTTCTGCTGGGATTATGGGTGGGAGCCACAATGCCAGCTCATCTTTAACTTCTTACAGGAGCGACAAAGGAATAACCTTGCTTTTACTGTGACGAACCAGAAAAATGTCATCCTGGAATTAGAATTTACTTTGCAGCAAAGTTCTGCTTGATTTAAGGTATCTTAAACTGGCCTGGAATTTCTCTGAGTGTGCTCTACCCCTCCCGTCAATCTCCCCACATCCTGACTATGCTATCACTCTTCCTGGGCCATAAAAAGACCCAGGCCATCCAGAGGACAAAATGATAACAAGGGAAAAGGGTTAATGGCTAAAAGTTATAAAAAAGTTAACTAAAGGGAGGCCAAACTTCTCCCCCCTAAAATAAGACAAGAGAGGAATTATACTAGGGGTAGTGCTGCCCTGAGAAATAGACAGAGCAAACAGACACAAAGATAATAGATAAACATGCCTTAAAAGTTGCTTATACTTTGAAGGGATTATCTAGTTATTTTAACTCACATGGAATTTACAGCTAACTGCACTATTTCACCTCTGTAAATCCTGCCTAATTGCACTCCTGTTGATAAATTCCTTATTGGAAATGTCCCGAGGTTTTGGAGATAAAAGCCCCACTTTTTCCTTTGTTAGTTGCTATTCTCCTGAGCCCTGCAATTGGGCAAAATAGCCACTGGCCAGTTCCTGTGTGCACAAATACAGCTTGCTTTAATTTGGCCTAAATTTGAGTCTGTGGTCTTTTCTTTGCATTCATGGGTTCAACACCTGCCTCTTCTCAATTTCCCCTAATCCTTCCCTAACTGCTCTCCCCTGTTGCACGTTTTTACTGATTCCCTTCTCCCACTTGTAATGCATAGCTATGCTTCACTTCACCCCAGTAATGATGGAGGGATGGATAATCCACATACGGTCCTCTCTAATAGTCTAATATCTGCCTTGGAGTTTTATTTCTTTTTTTATGGGTTAATAATTCTTTTTTTTTCTTTCACTTTTTTTATTGTACATAATGAGTTACAACATTTATTTAGTGGGCAAACAATGAGTTGTTATCTCCAATTCCCCACTGCCCTCCCCTCCCCCCCTCAACTGGATAACCTCCTCCATGGGTCATCTGGATCAGTCCTTGTGACAGGGGACCATGGATAGACTAGTAATCAGCCAGTTTCTCCTGTCCGTACCTCTGGATAGTCTCCCCCACCACGGCTCTCACAATCTTGGATCAAAGACCTCAATATCAACCCTGTAACCTTGAACACCCTGAAAGAAAAAATAGGAGGAACCCTACATGAGATAGGAGTAGGGAACAACTTCCTGGAGTTTTGTTTCAATTGCTTCTTTCCCCATCACGTTCTGATCATCAGTTTTTGCACTCATGGCGCTACCCAAGAGCACCATGGGGATGTGTGTTCCTGTCCTTCTTCCAAAGTGAACTATCTGCACCATCTGCTATACACCACTTCCTCTTCATCCCTCTCAGACGGGGACAGGGTGTTTACTTAAGAGATGAGGGAAGTGATATCGCACAGATAGGAGAAGAGTCATAAATTTGGGAGCAGGGGCTTTAATTAGGTACAACAATCAGTCATTCATTCAGTCAACTATTATGTAACATGTATTGGCCATTTAATCCATGGCACACACACTGCTAGGATGGACAGCTGATAAGGCATAGTCCTTACCTTTGTGACCCAATGCAGG
>PVHP010040358.1:0-15903 GCA_004024765.1 Zapus hudsonius | reverse complement strand
GATTTTTGGTTTCTGCTATGATTTTATTAATGGCCTCTAATTCTTTGTTGAGATCCAATTTCCAATCTATTTTTGTTTTTGCTTGGGTTTCCTGATAATCATTTTTTAGTTTTCTTAAGTCCTCATCAAATTTAATTAATTGATTGTCCAGCTCTTCTCTTAGCTGATTAATCTTTAATTCACTTAATGTATTTCTGAATTTGTTCATATTTCTCTCCATCAAATTCAGTTTGGAGTCTATGCTTGAGTAGGAATGCTTCAACTCATCTATGTCTTTTCTCATAATTTCCATGTCAGCCCTTAACTGCATCATATCTGCATTGCTGTTGTGGTCAGGAGTCATAATGTTCTCTCTCTGCAATTCTGTATGAGCTTCTTCCACCTCCTTGCCAGTTTCGTGTTCCATAATGGGACTAGCGGCCCTGATTTGGGAAGTTGCATTTTCCTTTGGCTTCTGCCCATGCCCAGATAGAGAAGTGGGGGTCAGTGGTCCCGAAGCTGATGAGAGGCTGGGTGGCCCCAAACTTGGGCCTGTATTGCAGACAGACCCCAAACCTCCGTGGAGAGACACTCCTTCCCCTCTCAGAAGGTGGAGGGGACCGCCTCTGAGGACCGGCTGCTCCAACAGGGAAGCCTCTCAGTTGGCACCAAGTACCAGGAATCTGCCACGAGGGGATAAAGGTAGAGCCTGAGGTGCAGAGGAAGGGCACAGCTGCTGGCTCCCCGGCAGAGCCGAGAGTTCCTGGGAACCCGCAGCGGTTCTGAAGCTGAGGAGAGGCTGGGCGGCCCCAAACCTCCCCTCTCAGAAGGTGGGGTAGACCGCCTCTGAGGACTGCCCCTCCCGCGGGGAAGCCTCTCAATTGGCGCCAGGGATCTGAACCCGTGCGAGGGGACAAAGGTGTGAGCCCTGGGTGCACTAGGCCCAGCCAGCTCTGTGCTCCCCTGCAGAGGTGAGATCAGCTGTGGAACCCTGCTGTGGACCCCAAGCCGAAGCCGAGGAGAGGTCGTGAGCGGGTGCCCGGGTCTCAGTCCTGAAATGAAACCTCTGTGGAGAGCTTGGAATCTGCCCCAGGGGATCATGGCGGGAGCTAGTTGGGGGGGGGAGGGCTTGGCCCTCTGCTCCACAGGGGAGCAGAGAGCTGCTCGCGAACCCCTGTCTGCTGCAGCCCAGGGGTTCGGGAGGGAGGGAGAGTCCGAACTCGGGTTCGGCCTGTGTCCAAGGCCTGGATACCAGCTGAGGGGATCAAACCTTTCCGGAGAGTCCTGGCAACGTTGTTACTCAGTCACCATCTTGCTCCGCCCCCCCTATGTGGCATTTTTCTCCTTGTTCTTGTGTGAGTTTGCTAAATATCTGCTCCAGGTCCATCCACTTTCCTTTAAATTTCATTATGTCATTTTTCTTTTCAGTTGCGTAGAATTCCATAGTGTAAATGTACCAGAACTTTGATATTCCTTTGTCCAGTGATGGGCATTTGGGTTGATTTCAGTTCTTACCTATTATGAATTGAGGTGAGCAAGTGTGTCTGTGCTGAGGTGTGAAATCTCAAGGGTAGATGTCCAGTAGAGGGATAGCTAGGTCCATTGGTAGCTCTTCATCCATCATATTCAGGAGCCTCCAAACTGCTTTCCATAGTGGTTGTGCAAGTTTGCAATTCCACTATCATTGAATGAGGGTTCCTCCCTCCCCCTATATTCTCTCTAGCATCTATTGTTTTTCAATTTTTTCAATGATTGTCATTCTGACCGGAGTAAGGTGGAATCTCATTGTTGTTTTGATTTGCATTTCCCTGATGATTAAGGATGATGAACACTTTCTTAAATGAGAATTGGCCATTTGTGTTTCCTCCTCTGTGAATTCTCTGTTGAGAGCTATGCCTTATTTCATGAGAGGGCTGTTTGACTTTTTATGAAAATTAGAAATGCGGAGACTGTAAAAATTCAGATTTTCCTTATTTCACTTTAAAGGAGTTTCCCTTTCCTAGAAACCTGAATCCTTCCCTAGAAACCTGATTAATCTGGTTTTTCCTTATCTCTTCCTCCCTAAAAGAATTCCCCTTCCCATAGAAGACCCTAATCAGAGTCACTAGGCAGATCTACCCACTTGGAACACGTCCAACTTGGGAGCTTTCTGTTTCACTTTCCTTATGGGTTTTTTTTCATTTCTGGGGACTCCCTCCTACCTTACAGCAGGAGCTCTGCCTTCTTTCCTTCTCTTTCTATGGTCTGTGGGTTTCATTCTTCAAATTAACAAGACCAGAACCTGATGGTCTTTGACTTAATGGAAGTTTTTGTGACTGTGACTCTATCTGGCACCCAGTTAAAGTCCAACCAAGAGCTTAGGCAGGCTCCTTCAATCTCAAAGATACCCCAATCTTCTGTATCAATGGAATGTGGGGTTCAGTGCTCCATGCTGCTAGGCCAGCTTCAGAATTTGAATTCAAATTCTCAACCCCCAGGACCCCTCTCCCCCTAATAGGGACACAGGGAAGGGATGTAATATCCCTTTCCAGAATAACCCATGCCTGCTGTTCTAGAACCAGCATGGCTTTGCACATTCAACCATAATCGTGAGGGCTGCAGAGAAAGCCAGCTCCTTTCTGGTTCAAAGCTTTGCTGTTTGTTGTCATTACCTTCTTGTTGCTGGGATAAAGCACCTGACCAAAAGCAGTTGATGGGGGAAATTTTTTATTTTGGCTTACAATCTCTAGTGGAAGCTCCATGATACCAGAGGAAAACATGGCATGAGCAGAGGCTGGATATTACCTCTGCCACAGCGGGTAGAAAACAGCAGCAGGAGAGTGAGCCAAACTCTGGCAAGGGGAAGCTGGCTATAACACCCCTAAGTCTGCCTCCAAGAACTCATTTTCTCTAGCAAGGCTTTGCCTCTCGAATTGCCACCAGGTGGGGACCAAGCATTTAGGACACATGAGTTTATCTGATTTTAACCACTGCAGTATGTGTTTCTAAGCTAGGTGGAAGTTTCCTGGCTGGCACATGAAAATGGTAGGAACACGAGGGCCTCAGGTCTGTGCAGTATGTTCTGGGCTTTATTGTGTTTGAATTCATGATGTAAGACAAGAGATATGACCTAACCGAACTTTCTGATGGCACTGTAGAGGAGTCCTTGGAGAGGTAGGGTGTCATGAGAGTCAGGAGAAAATTAGGAAGCTATTCCTGTAGTGAAAGGAGATGGTGAGCTCTAGCCTGAATCTGAGTGGGAAGGCAGACACCACCTGGCATAAAGGGTAAAGGATGGGATAGAATTGTTACTTTGGTGAGGATTCTCATTGGCCTGTGTGGGTGATGCCCTTCTCTGATGAAGCTGTAATGGAGCTTTGGGATTTCAGGAACAGTCCTTGCAACCCAAATCCTGAGTTTGTTTCTTTTTTTTTTTTAAATATATATTTATTGTCCATAATGAGTTACATTATTTAGTGGGCAAACCATGCGTTGTTATCCCGAATTCCCCAATCCCCCCCTCCCCATCCCTGATCAGTTGTATATCCTCCTCCGTGGGCTGAACCAAAGAATTGGGTAAGCCAGATTGAGAATGACAATTTATAAAATATTACATTTAATTCAGGAATATATGAGGGAGAGGGAGGGCTCTGGAACTGAGAAAGTGGAAATGGAAACACCTAGGTGGTCCATGAGCCCATGTGGGAGAACAAACATGAGCCTTGGAACATAAAAAAGGGATTTAGAGAGGAAAGAGAAGAAAGGGCAGAGAGCTCATGGCATCTGGGAGGCAGAAGGGGATAGAGAGCCCAGTGGGACTAAGAGTCAGGCTGAGACCAGGGGACGCTTACTAGGACAGGAACCTGGAAGTTCAGGAGAGATGAACAGTCAATAAAGAGAGCTTGCCCACCTGGTAAGGATCTTTATATAATCTTAGTGTGGTGGGCTTTACCTTCAGGCTCAGGTGAGCCAGAGTGAGGGCTGATTGGTCTGGGCTAGGGGCAGGCTCAAGGAGAAGCCAGCCATGATGCCAAGTTCTGGGACTGAGCTTAACCAACCACAATGCCAGGATCAGATTTAAATTCTAGGAAAGGGGAACTCCCTCCCAGGAGGGGCTCAAGTTGTTCATGGAAAAACAGATCTAGGGAATTCCTTTAGTCAAAAGATAAGGAGAGGAGAGAGCCTTCTCTGATCTCCAAGTTGAAATTGCAAAGGCAGACTTTGGGGCCCAGTCACCCTAAACTATTTAATAAAGCTACCTGACTTCCTCTCAAAGGACTCAAAGGCTGAGCTTGTTTTGGATAGAGGATGAGTTACAGTTGACTTGTTATACTGAGGGTGTTGTGGACATTGAGTTGGAAGCCTGTGGGCATGTTAGAATCTGGAGGTGAGGAGAGACATTTGCCTGGGGCTTCTTTGCAAGTCCTAGAACTCACTTTCCCTGAGGCTTCTTTCTGGGGCCCTGACTTGACCTCACTGGTTACTCATTGCCCGGAGCTTCACTGTTCTGAGCTTCATTATGGTGGCTGATGTCTCACAACCCTACTTCAGTGATGGACCAACTGTTTTTTCTTCATTCTGAGTGCTCTGAGTGCTCCCAATGCTGGATGGGCTCCATCCATCTTCAGATGGCCAGGCAGCAATGCCGGGTCCTCCTGTTGCTGATGGTCATTCTGACATGGACCTCCTTTCCTCTGTGGGGATACCCTTAGAAGCTGTGATCTGTCTGTCCTGAGAATTCCTTTCAAGTCCTTTGGGAGGCTTCCCCTCTAAGTCAGTCTTTGTAGATGACATTCCTCTTGCCCTGTCCAGAGGTAACTTGGAAGCAATTTGAAGTTAAATAAATAAATAGCAATTTGGGAGTTTGCTACAACAGCCTTTTAAGGAAGAAAAGAGCCTTCAGTTTAGCAATCTCAGTTTTCAGAAGGCAGAGGTGGGAGGTCTCAATAAATCAAACATGAAGGTGTTGCCCCCAAGTGGCACAAAGGAGATTAGATTCCAACTATGATTTTGTATTAATGGGTCTTTGCCAGAGGTAACATTAAAATTGAGAACTGCTGGATTTATAATTTGGGGAACTCATATCTACAGTTCTTTTTCAGTTTGGTTATCACCCCTTTCACCCCCACTGTGGCCACAACCTTTCTACCACTGTGGACACTCAGGCCCTGACCCACTCTCCCCAGCCTTACCTCTGGGAGGGGGGTATCTTGAAGGATTTGATTGGCTTTTATCTTTATTCTTCATTTACGCTCTGTGTACCTTCACCACTTCTCATGAGCATATGAGTAGCATCCTTAGGCCTTTCTTATCCTTACCCTCTTGGGAAAGTAATTCCTTTTTGGATGATTGAACTGTAGCCTTGGAGACAGGAGAGTTGAGTTCTAGTCTTAGTTCAACTGGGTGATGTTGGCCAAACCCCTTTGAGTTCCTTGGTCCTGGTTTCCTTATTCCTACAGGAAGGGAGGTGGCTGAAACTCTCAGGCAAGCTTTGCACTTCTCATGCCACCCTGTTCACTTCTGCCCATCCTCACACACCTTTCCCCCATTATGGGGGGCACCTACAGTAAGCCTACAGGTTCAGCTGTCCATGCAGCCATGGCTGAGAAGTTGCCCCACTCTTTTCTCCTCCATCATCTCGTTGGCCCAGGGATGGGTTTGTGACATGAGCAGTCGCCTCAAAAGTTGGCTCTGTGGCCAGGCTTAAAGAAGATGGATTGGATTCCTCTCCTTTTTTGGGTTGTTGTTGAGGTGTGTTAGAGGCAGAGATTTGAATTAAAAAAAAACAAACTCAAAAGACTTTTTCAATTAATTATAAGGACAGAACAGAGTCCAGACTGCATAAGGCTCAGCTGAACTTCCCTGCTATTCGTAGATGGTTTTGATCATTTAATGCTCTGTTCATACAATCATCTTGCTTTCACAGGAAATATATCTTGACTAGCCTATAGGAGGGGAATGTTTCTGGTACTGAGTAGGAGAAAGACAAACCTACGCCCGTACTCTCCTCACAGGGGAACACCATCTTCTGAGAAGTTGAGTCAGCTCCTGCACTGCCCCCACACCAGCTGTCCTCACATGGTACACTCAGAGAAATTGGGGTGCAAATCCCAGAACTATGGTTTTGCTATGCGATGTTGAACAAGTTACTTGAAACTCTCTGAATCCCAGTTACCAGGTCTGAGCAATGGAAATAGATATTCTATCTGTCTGATAGGACTGTGGTGGCAATTAGCAAGGTGTCTTGCTCTACTGTACAGCATTCTGAAACACACCCAAGGGAAGACTCATGTCTATTGCTCCAGTGTGGATTTTGCAATTGGCAGTCAGTTGAATGGTTTGGAATGGGAACAGAGGAACAGAGGGGAAGGGAGCCTACACACATTCTCACATCTAGACAGTAACACACCTGCAATTTCCTTTCTTGGCTCTTGGCCTAGTTTCTTTAAGTTGTATGGCTTCATGTGTGTATGTATATACATATGTGCATATGTACATATGCACATGTGTATATGTGTACACATACATAATATATATGCATACCAGAGTATGACCATGTATTGATTTCAATTTCTCCAAAAAAAGCCACCAGCTGATAATGCCACCATAGCTTAGTAGGAGAGAAACCTCCCCCCAAACCAGGCTTCCACCAGAAAAGGCAGGTTTGGGTGTGATAAATCCTGGCCCCAACAGCATTTAGTACTGTCTCTCTAAAGGGGAAAAAAGGCAAATAAATAATAAATAAATAAAAATTCACATTAACCTGGAAATTACCTTACCGAGTTTTTTTTTTTTTTTTTGAAAGGAAACAGAAATGGAGAGTTGAGCTAGCAGATCTATTTCAAGATGATTTAACAGGTAAGAGGAAGTTTGCTGCAATTGTTTTATGTCTCCGTCTATTAGGTACCATGCAATTCTACAGATCCATTCTAATTTATACAGTTGTTCAGCACAATTTTTGTGGGTTTCTAAATTGACTGTAATGTTTAGCAATTGGAATATAAATTTATTCAAGCCTCTTATTTGGTCGCCCCAATGGTGCATTACAAAGTATTTTATAGTGTCTGATCTGCTTAAGTTTTACAACCAGCGTCTGGGTTCTGCACTCTTCCCTGCTTGTGCTGAGAGCAGGGCAGGGTGTTCTTCCCCTTCTGGTCTCTTAGCTGCTCCCAGGAATCGGGGAAGGGTTTACCAGCTGAACAGAGGATGTTAACAGGCCTTCAAGCCTCCCTTTTTCTGGCTGTCTGCCAAGTGTCTATGGAGTGAGAAAACCAGGTACTGTCTGGACATAACCCTAATTGGGATTAGGCCTGCCTGGCCCTCATGGTGATGATTAATGCTAATTTCTCAAGGCTCTTCCAATGTGGTTTTTGTCTTTGTAAACAAACTTCTTGAAAGAATAGCTTTCATAGTCAGTCTTCATGTTCTCATGACCTGCTTTTTCCTCTGTCATTGGGTTTTGGTCCTCACTGAGCCATAGCCTGTCAGGTTCAAGTGTCTGTTTTCTGGGTGTCTGTGTTGGCATTGCATACACTTCTGTCTCACTGCTGTTGCTCCCAGACCCTCCCACAGGCTTTCTTTCTTTTAGCCTTTCCCTGTCTTCCCATCAGGATGCAGAGAGCCCAGTCCTCTCCACCCAACTGGGCCTTTCACAGGCCCCTTCTCTGTGGCTGTCCCATGCATCTTGGTTCCACTCACTTTCTCCTTCTCTGAGCTCCTCTGGGCCCACATCTTTGGGCTGTTTATCACATATTCTGTTCTGGTGTTGGTTACCCCTGTGACTTCAAACTCCTTCAGGATAGGGGCTGTGTCTGACAGAGACTTGAAGTCCCCTTGGTGTCTGATCTCCATAAACTCATCTACCTTCTTTTTTTGAGGGGTGCTTGTGTGACCTGGACCCAGGTCCTTGAGCATGCTCAGATCACACTCCACAACTGAGCTACTGTCCCACAGCCTGAGCCACTTTGAAGCGTGGGCTTTGCGATGGGAGAAAAAGGGAAATGTGAAACCCGGATGTGGAGCGAAGCTAAGGATGGTGAGAGATGGAGTGAACAGCAAAGAGCCAGGTGAAGAAGAGAGGATTAGAATTCTTTGAGGAGTCTGAATTTTTACCCAAAGAATTATAACTGGCCCAAGATTTCAAGCTAGGAAAATGGCATGTGTAAAATCAAAATTTAAAAAATATTTCTTTAAAGCTGAGTGTGGTGGCACAGCATCTGAGGGGCTGAGATAGGAGGATCACCATGAGTTGGAGGCCAGCTTGGGCTATCTAGCAAGTTCCAGGGTAGCTTAGGACTAGAGTGAGATCCAGCCTCAAAAAACATTTTTCCCTCCTCTGGATGGTATGAAGACAGGAGTGAAGAGAGGCAGGAAAAGACATCCATAGCTTAGAATGATGGTGGTGGTGGAGGGGAGAGAAAGGGAAGAGACTTCAGAAATACTTTAGATGGAGAATGCATGGCATCAGAGTTCACTGAATGTAAGGTACCAAGGAAAATATTTAGATCCCTGTTAAAATTTCTGACAATGCATGGCTGCACGAGGCTATGTCCTTTGTAACAGGAAGAATGTGTATGCAGGCGGGGTGCTGGGAAAGGGAAGTGATTGGTTAGGGGCACGAAAAGCCTGGATGCCCATGAGATGTTCAGGGCATTATGGATATGCAGAACACCAGATCCTTGGGAGCAGACAAGCAAATGAGGAAAGAGGGGTCGAGACAGAGCCTGGAAGATTCTATCATTTGTAGGCTGGACTGAGAAGGCTGAATCAGCCATAGACACAGGGGTAGTTTGGTGCTGTGGAGCCCAAGGGGCACCTGTGCCAATTCTGCCTACTCAAGGTCTCACACCAGAGCTGTGAGAGGCCACTGTCTCCACTGACACAGTGCCAGGATTTAGGGTGTAGGAAGCTCCACTGAGGAGGTCTCTCAAGAAGCAGGGAGGCTGAAGTTCGAGGACTAGATGGGATATGGGCAGGTTTTGTTGCTTATTTTTGTTTTGAGGCAAAATGGGCTCAGACATGCATACATGTGGGAATGGACAGTTGTCAGGGTGGATGGAGAGCGGAAGATGCTTCGACCAGGCATGATGGGTGATGAGGAAAGATGTCAAGCTCCTGGGACGATGGGCGGATATGACTCCAGGCTGTGGACTGAAGGGCTGGCCTTTTGTCTGAGGAAGGAAGCCTCTTCATTCATAAGAGAGAAGAAGCAGGCGATGGCTGTGCTGCAGGAGATTTGTGACAGCAGGAAGGCAAGGTGACCTCTAAAAAGGCTCTCATTTCTCTGTGACACCAATGTACAGCTAAATTACTTCTACTGATACAATTTTCACAATGTAGGAACTCTGTTTTTATTCGGAAACTCGCTCATCCTCTCCAGACCTCTTGGGTAAGTTCCATAGAGGAGAAATGGGTCTAGAGGTTAAGTGATTTAAACAACGTCACAGTTGATATGACATAGAGTCAGGATTTGAGTCTTTGGCGCTGCTATTACCATTCCCATGGCTGTTATTATTATATGGACATTAGATGCAGACTCAAGTTTTTAGACTGCTCTGTGGACTTCATGCTGCTGAGAAAAGTTGTAGCACATCAAAGAACGTCACCCTTCACATCTTAAGGTTCATTGAACGGTGTGGTAGGCAGCTTTCTAATTTTAAGAGTATTAGAAAGAAATGGAACCTATCAGAGGGAAGACTTTTCCCCATCACTGTGATTTGAGATGCAGTAAGCAGGAGCCATATTTTAGGGTAAAAATCTGCCCAGGGTAGAGCAAGCTTGTATCAGATACACACTGGGATAGTGAATGAGGCTTGCCATCTGCCCTCACAAAGGCCTGGCAGGGTTGTGCTGTGATTGCTCAGTGTCCCCTCTGCCCTCTAGCGGCCAGGCTCTCCCACAACCCAAGGGGTGCCCAGTCCAACCCCGCAGGGCAGTTGAGGAGGAGTTGCTTGTACTTCATAATCTCTTCCCAAGGCTTCTTCTTACATGCGTGGTCTTCCGAATCCCTACAAAATACACCGAGCAGTTGAAAACTCCGGCTCTAGTCATTTATAGGCATAAAGCCTTGACTGTCATGTGATGAACTGAGCAGAAAGAACATGTAGGAACCAGTGTAGGACTTCACCTGCCTGAACTGTTAAAACGATGAACTTTACTGTTTGAGCAAACCCCACGTTGTTCCCATATCCCTCCTGTTTCCTCTTATACCCCCTCTCTCCTGCCCCCCCCATTCTACTGAGCACCCCCCCAGCAGTGTCACTGGTTTTATTCACCATGGGTGATGACTCAGTCTCTTTGAAGGGGGGAAGGAGGATGGACAACCTGCATAAACTTTCAATATCTTCGTCTAGGAAGTGGGATAGTGTTAGCCAGCTGAGGAGTGAATGGACAAGGGTGTGGGAATGGTTGGGTAGCTTAAGATTGGTCCTTTTTCTTTGGCCCAACTCTGTGATTTATGGGAGAAGCTTGAACAAACAGGAGCTGCAGCTGGACAGTAGGCTTTGGGAAAGATACAGTCTTGCTGATATCTCCACTGCCAAGCCCATAGACCACTCGATAAATCTTTGCTGAGTGTACAAAAACTGAGTGTGTCCATCCCAAGTCTAAGCACCTCAAGCAATGTATAGTTTGAGCAGTGTTCTAGAAGACCCAGCTGCACAAGTCAAGCCATGGATGGAACTTCATTTGGGATTTACTTTTTGTTTTGTTTTGTTTTCTTTTTTCTTTTTTTGGTTTTTCGAGGTGGGGTCTCACTCTAGTCCAGGCTGACCTGGAATTCACTCTGTAGTCTCAGGCTGGCCTTGAACTCACAGAGATCCTCCTACCTCTGCTTCCCGAGTGCTGGGATTAAAGGCGTGCGCCACCACACCCAGCTTACTTTTTGTTTTCTATGGCTTACTTCCTGACAACTTTTGATCCTAGCTGGAAAACCAAGTTCATGATTTCCCAGCAGACTCTTTGTGAAAAAGACTAACACATGTACTTGTGGGATGAAATGTCGTTTTTATTTAAGGACTTGAACTTGGGTTAGGGAATTATTACAGAAAAGATAATTAGTGCCTTACTTGCCTCAAGTGACTCTGTTTTTTTTTTTCCAGCTTTGTTGAGATCTGTTTGAAAAATTACATATATTTATAGTGTATGGCCTGTTGTTGCTATATATGTATGCTCTATGAAATGATTATCACAATCAAGTTAATTAATGCATCCATCACCTCACATGGTTATCCTTTTGTGATAGGAACATTTATGATGTCTCTGAACAATTTCCAAATATCCGATACATAACTACTGACTGTAGCCTCCATATTACGCAAACATCTCCAGCTTATTCAGTCTGTCAAAACGAAACATTACACTCTGATCAATGTCCCCCATTCCTCCTCAAGTGACTATTTTAATATTTAAGGTTCTGACATTCTTAATTAAGAAAGGAGTCCATCTGGTTTCAGTATGAATAAGAAAGCAGCTAAAGTCCCATAGCATTGGAGGGGGCTGCTTGCTCACCCAAGGAGTAAATGATAGCCACAGACCGACTTGTGCTAAGTACATCCTGGGTTATCTATCAACATGATCTTCAGAGCAAGGCAACACGGGCATAGTGATTATTCACTATCACACAAAGGAGAAACAGCCTTCCAGCAGATGAGTGAGTTGGTCATCACGTGGTCACACCCAGTCCATCTGAACCACTTGCTTAGATGGCCAAGGAGGTCGCTTGTTTTCATTGACATTGTGGAAAGATGCTGATGCCGGGCTGGTGCAGCACTGTGGAATTCAGGTAAACACTCCATCCACCACGCGGTCTTCACCACATCATCAAAGTCTCCTTGTAGTTGGATGTATTCATTTTGATTCTTCCCCATCCAAAGTCAGATTCAGACTTGGGTGGGACATTTAGTTTGATATTATAAAAAATTCAGTTATTCAGTTGATTTGTCTATTGTCTTTTGATGACTGTGCTGTGTTTCTTTCCTTTCCCTATAAAGAGTGTTCTTGCTCAATTTTGCTGGGTGATTTGGCACCATTCATTTCATAGTGCAAAGTCATCCTACTTTTAGAAAATCACTGAACCATGGATTAAGGAGAGGGCTAGATGCAGGTTTGGGGAAAGGCTGTAGAATGCTTGAGGGAGGGGGTCAAAGCCATGGCTGAACCCTCTACAGAAAAGCAGGAGGGCTGCAGAAAAAGTTCAAGTACCAGCGAGGAGCCACGGAGGGGGCAGGAGCATTTAGGAGGGCCGGGAATGAGCAGAGAGACAAAATGGGGTTTTATAAAAGTAGCATGTGCTTCTCACATTAGCTGAAAACCTCTCTCCTTTTGCAAAATGAATGTGGGCATTGAGCCCTTCCCTGCTGGAGTGTGGGGTAAGGTCAGGAAGTCTGCCTCTTCCATTGCAGGCCTTTGGGAAAGCCACAGAGCAGTGGAGGTAAGTTTTTCCCGTAGCAAGAGGAGGCCTCCATTGGATGGTTGAAGCTACATGCACTGCAGTGTGTTGGGGCTGAACCTCTCTTAGAATCTCTGCTTGCAATGCTTTAGACAGAAATCCTGCATGGGAGATGACTCTTTCTGAGGAGTGTGAGTTGAGTATAAGATCCCTGTATTGCAACTGCTTGTCCCCCCACCCCTTCCCCTGAGAGAAAGCAGTTCAGAGAATAATAAGTTTCTGGGGGAGCTGAGGTAGAGTGCTTCCCTAACACACATGAAGCCCTGGCTTGGATCCCAGAACCACATTAAACTGGCCTCTTATTTATTTTTAAATTTTATTTATTTATTAAATAGAAACTTTGTATGGCCAAATCATGTGGTGTTAGTACTGTTTCTCTCCTTCCTGTCCCCTTTCCACTGGGGGCCCTCCTCAATGGGATTGCTGGTATGATCCCAACCACCTTGGCTCTTACAATCTTTCTGCTCCCTCTCCCACAATATTCTCTGGGCCATGGTGGATGTGTTTTAAGTCTACTATAGTGTTGGGCTCTTTCTTAGCAGCTTCTGGATTTATGCTTTGACATGTTTTGAGTATCCTCAATGTCTGTCTCTGTCACCATGGTGCAGGTTGTCAGCACTCTTGCTCATCTCTCCACTTCCTCTGTGGTCTCAACTGGGCCCTAGCTGATATGTGAGGGGCGGTTCATCTCCTGCCAAGGAGTCAGTTATCATTTCTGGTCTTGCTGGTAGAATTAGATTGTCCTCGGTTCTCACTGTTTTTTGAAAAATAAAAATAGATTCTTCAATGGAGAGTGAGATCAGCATAAGTTAAATGAGATAAGCATTGTTAGTTTGGAGAGACTGTGGTGGGCGTAGCATCTCTTTAGGCTCAAGGTTAGTGGAAGCTTCTCCTTGGAGTCCAGATTCTTGGTCTCCAAGGATTTTGGCTTGGATCCTAGTTCCAGCTGTGGGTTCCTTGCCACTGAGGGGATTTTTTTGCCAATCAGAGAGCCCTTGGTTACCCAGCTAGGTTGGGTGCCACTATTGCTCAGGTGTGCATATCTTGTCATGCTGGGTGCTGTTGTATAGCAGTATCTCCTGCTTTCTCCCACATTGTAGGCTAATTTCCCCTAGTAGCTCGTGTCACACTTTCTAATACTATCCATGCTACCTGGGAACTAAATTCCTTTCAGGTTCCAGCCGAGTCTCTCAGTGTGTGTTGGCAGCCTGTGGTGTCTTCAGCACTAGGGTCTTATCTTCTGCCTAGGGAAGGTAATCAAGTGCTTTGACAGAAACATGTCTTGTTTTGGGAACCATGTAGATCTCTCTGATCAATAACACAATGTGGTAGTAACTGATTTCTGGTACTGGGAGTCACATGCTCAAGCCAAACGGTTTAGGGTTAGGCTTCATCCCACTCTCTTCAGGGCTGAAGCTGAGCAAGTCTTCTGTCACTGAACCACATCCCCAGCCCCTTGCACCATATTAAATTGTATGTGGTGCTGCATGACTGTAATCCTAGCACAAGAGGTAGAGGCAGGAAGACCACAAGTTCAAGGTCATCGTTGGCAACATAGCCAGCCTGGGACCCTGTCTTCAAAAAAATAAAGAAGTTCTAGGGCAGATGTAATGAAGGCAAACTTGTTTCTGAAAGTCTCCCCCACAATCCTACGTAATGAATGAACCCCAAGTACATACCCCATGAAAGGGTATGAGGAGAAATCCCATAGGCAAGATGCTAAGATGACTATCAATATCATGTGCATTTTCTTCCCTTTGAACGGGCTGAGCCTGCTCTCTGCTTCTAACCGGAGGAAAAGGTTAAAGGTGAGGGTCTTTACTCCTGCTGTTGTTATGTTACACGGCAAAGGCCTGGGATTTTGCAATTGCAATTAGTCATGAGCTGATTTTAATCAAGAGGAAGCTAGCATGGGTGGACCTGACCTGATCAGGTGCATCTTTTCAAGAGAGTGTAGAGGTCCGAGAGAAGGGGCAGATTCTTCCTCTGGCCTTGCAAAGGGAAAGTGTGAGTTCTGAAGAAGGCCACGTGGCTGGAAGCTGGCTAGCCTGCAGGAGCTGCGAGCTCCAG
Source organism: Zapus hudsonius (assembly GCA_004024765.1). NCBI lineage: Eukaryota > Metazoa > Chordata > Mammalia > Rodentia > Dipodidae > Zapus > Zapus hudsonius. The sequence continues at coordinate 1,427 of PVHP010040358.1, read as the reverse complement.
TTCTGTAACAACACAGAACTAAATTCTGTCAACAAGAAGACCATATCTCAGGAAAAAAAATCTCAGCTCTGGCTGCCATCTTGATTTCAAGAGGACCCAGCTAATCGTCTTTCATGTCCCGATACTCAGAAATTGTGAATTTGTTCTTTTAAGCTGATAATTTTTTAAGGTAGTTTATTAGCTACTTTTCTCATTGCTAAGGCCAAATACCTGATGGGAGGCAACTTAAGAGCAGAGGGATTTCTGTACGAGAGTGTGGCACATTGTGGCCCAGAAGACATGGCAGCTGGTAGAACTGCAGCCCACTCACTTCTTCACATCTAGAGGAACAGGAAGGCCAGAGCAGGGCCTCTCAGCTTGATTTCTACTTTCCCACTTTTTATTGAGCCTGGACTCTAGCCCATGGGATGATGCCCCCCACATTCAGGCTGCATCTCCCCTCTTCTCTGGAAACACCTTTACAGATAAGCCAGGGGTGTGACTCCTAGATGCAGCCAAGTTGACAAGGAGGATTTATCATCCTGAGCAGAATGAGAATGGACAGAACCTATGCTTTTCAAATGAAATCTCAGCATCTTCAAGTACTTCTAGATTTATTGTCCCTTAGCCTAAATTGGAGCCATGGTTATTCTCTTCTTCAATCGCCACCGTGCTGACTATCTTGAGGTCACCTCTTGCTCTGTCATTAAAGGCTTCCTGTGAGCTTGTTGTTGGGGCCGCAGGAAGACAAACCAATGATCTCTGTCATTTGGTATCATTTTGTGAAAACATGGTATGTAGATTTCCATGTATATTGGTCAAGACCCCTTTCGTAGGCTTTAAAAATATTTTTATTTATTTGCAAAGGAAAAAAGAGAAAGGGCCGAGGGATGGGTGTGTCAGGGCCTCCAGCCATTGCACTTGAACTCCAGGTGCATGTGGCACTGTGTGCATCTGTCTTTACGTGGGGGCTGGAGAATTGCACCTGGGTCCTTGGGCTTCTCAGTCAAGTGCCTTAACTGCTGAGCCATATCTCCAGCCCCTTTTGTAGGTGTTTGAGCCATCTTATCAGCATTATTGGCAAGAGACAAGGCATGCTGGGATAGCCTGCTTCCTGCCATATGCAAATCCTCCAGCAATATGCAAATGATGGACTGCTCTGGCCACAGCTCTGTCCTGGCCTTCTTCCTAGGCTTTGCTTGGGAGTTGCCTCATATTTTGCTGCTTTTGAGCCCATTTCTGTGGTGACCGTCTTCGAGTGCTTGGAAAATGTTTTGGGGTTGTGACTCTAGAATGAGGCTCATGAAGGAGATTGAGTGTTCCATGGCTCTGCCCTGAGCTGGCTGCAGACTTCATTGCACTGTGCTGGCTGTCACTGCTTACAGACTTGCTCTTCCCAGGAAGCAGGACGCCATCGCTTTGGCCATCTGGTACTGCCATGCCTAGCA
>PVHP010040357.1:0-15896 GCA_004024765.1 Zapus hudsonius | reverse complement strand
GAATGCTTAGATCTCTAAAGGCAAAGCTTAAGTGCCCAGAGCCAAACCCTGCCATGTAAGGAACAGCATCGCCCCTACGATCAAGACCTCCTGCTGCTGGGATAGAAACAGACGCAGCCAAGAAAGGAAGAGAGGAAACTTTCCTTGAACTGAAATATCATTCTTTTCCACCAGAGGTTAGATTCCTCTAGAATGTTGGCGGAACTATGACAGATTGCACTGCGCTGTACAATGAAACATTGTTTCCAAATAAATCTCCACGACCACATAAAAATGACATTTTATGGCTTGCCTTGCTAATTTTTTTTACCTTTTAGATTCTGCCTGACAGAGAAAGTTGACATTGTTAAATAGTATTAAGTTCTCTGCGTTCTTTCTTAGCTCATGAGAAAACATTCAATTGCTGTTATATAAATTAATCCAAGTTAAATATTTGGAACACAAACATTAAGAGAGTGGGTTTTTTGTCTTCCCATTGTCTGGAATTACAGAAGTCAATCTGATTTCATCAGAAGACTAATGCAAAAACCCTACACCCTGGAATTATCACACTGACACCAAGTTACGATATTTCATGGTGTCTGAATGATGAATTTACCAAATGTAGGAGGAAAAACGGCGAAGGCCAAGAAGCCCATCAACAACCACTTCCCATTTTTCAGATTTGGGGAACAAGAGTGAAAAATCACCAGCCTTTGCCTGCACATCCCTCCCCTCCCACCGTGTGCCAGGCCTCCCACACTGTTCTCCCTCCTCGGAATGAATGCCTGGGGTGAGTTTTCATGTAAGACTTTGTAGCGGGATGAGCTGAGGATTAGAATTTAGATACTGTCCAGCAGAAATTCCAATGTACCCCAATTTAAGGGGTACATTAAATTTTTTATTTTTTATTAATTAATTTTTTAGTTGTCCATAATGAGTTACATTATTTAATGGGCAGACAATAAGTTGTTATCCCCCGTTCCCCAATGGCCCTCTTCCCCATCCCCGATCAGCTGGATATCCTCCTCCTTGGGCAGTCTGGATAAGGGGCAGGGGACCATGGATAGCCTAAGAGACAGTTCGGTCCTGCTGGCCTTAGAGTGTTGCTACTGAGGGCAGACATGACTTTGGGCATTCTCCCCCACCAAGGCTCTCACAATCTTTCTACCCCCTCTTCCACTCAGGTCCCTGAGTCATGGTGGGTGAGTATTAAGGCTGTTTTATTGTTGAGATCTTAGGAGTCTCTATACTTCTGATTTAGGTTTTGTCGAAAATCATTGGTGTCTGTCTCATTGGCTTATCCTTTGTTGGCTGATTGGCTCTGGCCCTGGGTCACTTGTTCATCTCATCATTCTCTGTGGGGTTCCAGAAGGATCCTCCACAGTATGTCTGGGATGGCTCATCTCTTGTCAGGATGTCAGCTATGGGCCTGCAGTTCATTGGTAGGGTTGGATGAGCCACATCTCTCGCTGCATTCTGAAAGATACAAACAGAGTCTCCATCGGAGGGGTACCTTAAATTTAAGGAGTACCTGAATTCTTGTCTACAAAGCTAAAGAATTAAAATCTTAGACAACCAGATATTAAGGCATAGTGGGAGACTTTATTATTTAAGGGGACATGGGGAGTTACAGAGTTCTCCAGCCACCAGTGTGGGGAGAACACGTGGAGAGCTTTAACAGAATCTAGGCTGTTCAGCTAAACAAGCAGAAAGGAAAGATCATGAGAAGGAAAGATTCAGGTGGAAGAGAAATCCAGCCCCTCGCCACAGGCTGTGGTGGGGCTGGGGAGACCTTACTGGTCCCTGGGGAGTCAGAGGTCCTTCTTCTAGGCCATGTGTGTGGGGAAGACACAGAAATATCTGTTCAGTGAGTATTTCCTGCCCCAGGTGAGCAGGGAGACGGGTGGTTGGTTCATACCTGACCAATCAGTTTTAGCGCCTAGGTTTAGAGCTCTAGCTATGCAAGGGGAGGGGTTTATGGAGCTCCCCTGAAACTGTCACAATTCCCCCTCTGATGAAATAACCCTAACTGCTGTTAGGGTTCTGAGGTGTGGAATCGAAAAACAAAGCACCAGAAAGAAGTACATAATGTTTAAGAAAAAAATCAAACAAGAATACCCGTTTTGATCCTGTAGGAGGCAAGGCAAAGCTCTGACTGGGGAGGGGTTAAGGAGGAGCTTGGGACATTGTGTGGGGTCTCTCTCCTAAACTCCCACAACTTGACAAATTCCTAAATCTGGAAAAAAAGGTACCAAAACCAGACCAGAAAACTGACCACGTGATCTCACAGAATTTGAGATCTGTAGCCTGGTCTGCAGTTGAAGTTTCAGTTTTGCTCTTCCTGTCTAACTGCAAATCACTAAATCACTTGGAGTTCCCATTCCCACAGCTGAAAAATTAATAATAGTGTGGGGCTTGGGAAATTGCTCAATGCTTAAAGGTGCTTGTTTACCAAGCCTGATGGTCCAGTTTGATTGCCCAGTACCCACATAAAGCCGAATGCAAAAAGTAGTACATGCATCTGGAGTTCATTTACAGCAACAAGAGGCCCTGGCATTTCTCTCTCTCTCTCTCCTTGTGAATAAACAAAAATAATTTTTAAGATATGACAATGGCCCTTTTTCCAGGGTTCTAAGGGTACCTGTGAAAAGTGGCTTGCAAAGACCCCCAGAGGGCTTGCAAAGGTCTGCCTTTGGCTCAGTGCCTGCAATTTGCTCAAGTCTGAGAATGTATCCAACATCAACAATGCGCACACAGTGAGGATATTCCAGACTCAAACTCATCTTAGCCACAATACAATGGGTTTCCTGAATGCAAAACAGGTAACATCCCGCTACTACTGTCCACCTGATGTTGGCCAGGAGGTGATGTCCAGCCTCTGCTCATGCCATCGTTTCCCCTGCCATGATGGAGCTTCCCTTCAAGTCAGTAAACCAAAATAAATCCTTTCCTCCACAAGCTGCTTTTGGTCAGGGTTTTCTTTCTTTCTGTGCAGCAATGAGAAAGCTGACTGCAACAGCTAAATTGGTACTGAGCAGTGGCATTGTGGCTGCTGGAACCCTGATTCTGAGCTTTTTGGAACTGATTTGCAGGAGGAATGTGGAAGGATTTGAAATGCTGGCCTAAGACATGCCTTGCAGTGCTATAAGTACAGCTCAATGGATTCTGGTTGGAAAGACCTGAATACAATAAGAACTATGGGCTGTGAGCTTTTGCTTATGAGGATGAGAAGGAACTTTGCTGATACTGGTCCAGAAGCAGTTTGTATGAGAGGCTTGCTGCGTTCTGCCTGCCTGGGTCCTGAGAATTTGTGCAGGGTTGTTTTGCGTAGAAATGGACTCGTGTGAGCAGATGGAGATGCACAGAAAGAAATGAAATCCTTGGGCCAAAACTGCTGCCTGTTCAGCTGCAACTGAGAGATGACAACCATTGAGATTAGGCCAGGTGATCTGCATTGGGACAGCAGGACAAATGTGGACTCTCTGAAGTAAGGGTCCTGAATGCTGAAGATTTCCAGTTCTTCAAAGTCAGCTTTATTTTCCCCTGGATTAACAAGTTAGTAGCCTACCTGGGACTGTGGAGTATAACAAATGCAGGAAAGAGGGTCTTGTAACACGGTTTTGTTTTTTGGAAATGGCCATGGGTAGTGTGAAGCAGGATTGTTGGATTACCTGTATAGAGAGGCCCAGTGGTGCCATGAGGATGAACCATGGGTTGCAGTGGAGATCCAATGAAGATGCCAGGACTATGGGTTGGCTGCCAAGGTGAGCTACCAGCACTGGATGGAGTTTTCCAGGACTGTGAGTAGCCTGGCTGGAGGGGCAAAATTGGAATTCCTAAGACTCATCACTGGTTAGAATTAAACCCAGAGACTTGTTGGACTTGTTTTTACAAAATTTGATGTTTGCCTTATTTTAAAACTTGTATTGGTTCACTCTTTGTTAGGACCAATGCCATCTTTTGTAAAGTGAATATTTATTCTGTGCCATTATAGGTGTTTTTGTTTGTTTTATGGCTTAGTTAAAAGACCTTGAATCATGGAGATGTTTGAACATCATTGAGATTGGTAAAACTATGTGGACTTTTGGAGTTGGGCTGGATTTATTGCATTTTACACCATGTATGATTATCAATTTGTGGGGGCCAGGGGCCGAATGTGGTGGTTTGATTCAGGTGTCCCCCATAAGCATGGTCTGAATGCTTGATCCTCACCTGATGGTAATTTTGGCATTGGAACCTTGTTGGATGTGTACTGTTGGGGACAGGCTTCTGGGTGTGATAGCCAGCTTCCCTTGCCTGTTTGGCACACTCTCCTGCTGCTGTCGACCATCTGATGTTGGCCAGAAGGTGATGTCCAGCCTCTGTTCATGCCATCATTTTCCCTGCCATGATGGAGCTTCAACAATGCACACAGAGTGAGAATATTCCAGAGTCAAACTCAGATTGGTTACAACACAATGGTTTTCCTCTAGGCAAAACAGGTAATGTCCTTCTCCTTCCCATGAGCCTACTCATTTACTCAAGTATCAGGTGGCTTAATAACACTACTACAGTCATTCCTGAGTTTTACTGGTGACTACTGGGAAGCATTTAGATATCCTAGTATCCAGTCACACCCCAGTATTTATTGAATCAGAACACCTGGGCTAGAGATGGCTTGCAAGGCCTGACAGAATATCTGGAGTTGGGGGAAGGTTCAGGCTCCCTTCTATTGTTTTTTAAAATAATGATTTCAGTGAGAGAAAAAGAGATCACATGCCAGGGTCTCCTGCCACTGTAAATGAATTCCAGACACATATACCACTTTTGCATGTCTTTACTTGGGTACTGGGGAATCAAACCTGGGCAAATCAGGCTTTACACCTTTAATTGCTGAACCATGTCTTTAGCCTCGATAGTTTGTTAAATATGTTCAAACTTAAAATGCAAACAAAAGCTCAAGACACTAAGTCTTGAGACTTATCCCTTAGTGAGAAGTGTGAACCCCAGGGCAGAGAAGTGAGCTTAGGCTTTGAGAGCAGAAAGCATTGGTCCTTCAACTTGGCCAACAACAGAAATAATATGCAGGATTCCAAATCAAATTGCGATGTTAATCTTCATTGTCAACTTGACAGAATTTAGATAGGATTCATGAAAATGGTCCCAGACAGTTTTAACAGGACAGGGAAGACCAATCTGAATGTACATGCTCCAGGATCATCCGTCTCTGCTTCCTGGCTGTCCTATCAGGAATGAAGATATTTTAAAGAGACACATGTGCCCCTCACTTTTGCTGTCAGACTACTCAATGGACCCCCAAAGGAATTAGAATTTCCCCAGGAGTCTCATGTTGTGAAAAGGACAGGAGCTCTGTGCCAGTCAGAGGAGGAGGAACTTGTCTCTGGAAAGAGATTTCAAAGTTCTGACCACCTTGCAGGACTGACTAGAGCCGAGACAATGATGGTAGGAAGGACCTCACCTTGATCAGAACTTAGTCAAGCATAATTCCTGCCCTCTGTTTACACATGAACCTGTCAGGACCTTGAAGATGGGGAGGGGACGGGTGCCATGGGACCTCTTTGTCCCCTTTCCAATGTGGCCATATTGAATTGAAATTTTTGCCATTTGTTATTATTATTATTATTATTATTGGCCTACTGCGGGTGGGTGGCAGAGCCTAGTTTGTTGGGGTTACTAGGGCCCAGGCTCTGACCCTAACAACTCCAGTAACACCACCATGATTTATCTGCACCCTCAAAGTGTGAGCCAGAATAAACCCTTCTTTTCTTCTGTTGTTTTTGTCAAGTGTTATGTCTCAGCATCAAAAAAAGGACACAAACAAAATCGGGAAATCCTGTGTTCATGAGATACACAGATTTCTTTGCTGCAGAACTCTCAGACCCTCTAGGTCAGAAGAGGATTGTGAATCTGCTGGAGGGGATTACAGAAGAATTGTCCTGATGGAAGCCTGCATTCTCAGAGTATTTCAAGGAATAGACTTTCGAATCCTACAACAGCGTGGAGCTTGTATCTCCCAGGAGATATTCAACAGTGTCATAGTGGATGACGGCCAGCTATTACTGGTATCTGGTGAGAAGAATCCAGAGATGCTGTAAAACACTAGAGAACCCAAAGAAGTCCCCCCACAGAGAGTCATCCACCTCCAGATGGCAACAGTGAAAAGCCCCAGCTTAGAGCCATCTCCTCTCCCAATATATACCCTGTCCTATCACCTCAGAAATCGAAAATGATAAGAAAGGAATACGTGAGAAAGGGGAGAGTAAGAAAAAAGGAAAAGGAGTGAGAAAAAAGTGAGGAAATGAAAAAACTGGAGACAACAATAAAGACAGAAGTAGGAGAAAGATAAGCCCCATTCATTCTGGTGAAAACTGGGAAGCCATTAAGAAAGTGACTGTGTAGGCAAACGGTGGTACATTCAGGAGACGGAAGGGTAGGTAGAGCTCAAGAGAAATTAGCTGTCCATCTGTGGGGGGAAGTGTGATCGGAATCCAATGAATATCCAATTGAAAGAAGCCAGTCTGAAAACGCATCTGTTTGTGTGATTCTCATTATGGGACATCCAGCCAAAGGAAAACCAGACAGGAAATGGCTCAGTGGTTGCCGGAGAGGAATGGGAGGAATGGATCAAGGGACAAGAGGGCTTGGGGAGCAGTGATCCATTGTGTGTATTGATACAGGGGTGGGCACTTGTCCAAACCTAATACACAGCTCAAAGGTGCCCAGGGAGGAGGGTCCCCAGTGGGTTGGGGACAGGGAAGAGGGAAATGGGCTTACCATCCTAAGCTTTGCTAATACCTTGTGTCTAATTGAGGATAATAAAGATATCGACAATAAAAAAGTGAACTCAGAACATAATCTAAACAGCTTTTCTGTGATGACGGGCAATCGATTTTGACAAATTTTGGCAGGGGTGGGGGGGGTTGTGAGTAGTGGCAGGACTCGAACTTTCGCTCAGTTGTGCTCTAAAAACTAGTCTTTTTTTGTTTTCTGTTTTGTTTGTTTAAAGCAAGAGTCTCCCTAGCTAGTCCAGGCTGGCCTGCAGCCCACATCCCTCCTGCTCCAGACTCCCCAAAACTAGGGCTACAGGCCTGTCCGGCCAGATCCAGCTAAACTCTGTAGGAGAAGGGCGAGGGGAGAGGGGGGAGGAAAACAGAAGAAACTCGAAGAGACCCTGAGGAGGAAGACAGCAGCCAAGGAGAGGGCGGAAGGACGAAGCAGCTGGCGCCGGAGGGCCCTCCGTAGCTTTTATTGCGGGGCCCCGGCGGGTGGGCGCGGGTGCGGGCTCCCCAGCGCGCTCAGACCCGGCTGGGCTTCTTGGGCTCCTTGCTCTTGGCGGGCACGAAGGCGTAGAGCTCCTCGATGAGCCTCTCCATGCGGGCCGTCACCTCGGTCACCGTGTCGATGACCAGCCGCTGCTGCAGCTTCAGCTGGTTGTTCTCCCACAGGGCCTGGTTCTCCTCCTGGAAGGCGCGGTGCTCCTCGCGCAGCGCGTGCAGCAGCCGGTTCTCCTCGCGCAGCGCCCGCAGCGCCCGGCTCATCTCCCGCAGCAGCTGCCGCGGCTGCCCGCCGTCCGCCCTGGCCTCGTCCTCGCCGCCCGGCGGCCCGGCCAGGCTGCTAACCATCTCCCGCAGGGCGCGCAGGGCCTCGGCGTCCTCCTGCGGGGCGCCCGGGCCCGGGGGCTCCTCCAAGGGGGCGGCCGGGCCCGGGCTCGGCTCGGCCGGGAGGCCGGGGCCGGGCGGCTCCTCCGGGCCCGGCGGGCCGTCCTCGGGGCCGGCCTGGCCGTCGGCCTGCGCCCAGTAGCTCTGCCTCTGCTCCAGCAGCTGCTGCAGCGCCCGGTTCTCCTCCCGCAGCAGCTGCAGGGCGCCCTCCTGGCTGCGCTGCGGCGCCGGCGCCGCGCCGTCCCTCGGGGCCGCCTCCGGGCCGGCCGCGTCCCGGGGCGGCGATCGGCGGCCGCCGTCGTCGGGCGCGGGCGCCTCGCGCTCCTCCCAGAAGGCCCGCAGCAGCCGGTTCTCCTTGCGCAGCGCGCGGACCTCGTGGCGCAGCGCGCGGGTCTCGTCGCGCAGCGCGCGGTTCTCGTCCTGCAGCAGGTGCTCCCGCGCCAGGCGCTTGTGCAGCCGCTGGTGCAGCGAGGGCTCGGGCGACAGTGGCGGCGATCGCGCGCGGCAGCCCTCGTTCACCCAGCGCCCGTCCCGGAACACGAACATCTCGTCGCTCAGCTGCACGCGCGGGGGGTTGTAGTCGAGCTCCAGGTCGGCCTGGGACGTGGGCCGCTCCGCGGGGTCGCAGGGCAGCGAGGAGAAGCGGTTGAGCGGGTACGAGGGCTGGCCGGCCACCCCGCGGCCCACGCGGGGCAGCGCGCCGGCCGCGGCCTGGCGGGGGCAGCGCGGAGGGCTGGACAGGTTGTGCAGCCTCAGGAAGGGCTCGGCCGAGCCCCGCTGCGGAGACAAGCGGGGGTCAGGGCTGGGCGCGGGGCGGTGGGCCCCCACCCGCCACCCCTGGCTTGACAGCTGGATTCCTGGAAACCTCCGGGCCTGCCTTTGGTGACTGCGTCCTGCCCAAGTAAAGCTGGCCTAACGCGCTTCCCCGGGAGCCAGGCTGGGCCCCCTTGTTGAGGCCTCGATTCTAGTCTTTTTAAACAGAGAAGTCGCCAAAACATGGCACTATATAAACTGTCAAAGGCACCCTTTCCAGGATGAGAGCGCCAGCAGGATGCCGCTCAGCTCTCACTGCTTGTGCCCCTCTCGCTGCAGGTCCCAGAATGGTTCATGTTCTGTGAACGTTGCAAGCAAACGTTACTAAATAATTTCATAAGCATAAAACCCACATAAAATGCAGGCCCGAAATGTTGCAGGATGAAGCTCGTCGTTACCCTAAAGGACGAACATACGCTGTTCTCAAGCCGCGGGAGCCACAGGTGTGCACCCCACTGGCACTGGGCCGAGAGGCAGCGTGGATTTCTAACAGGCATTGCTTTCGCTCTCCATGACCAGGTTGCTTCTCGCTGGCCGTTCAGGCCCATCGCTCTCACCTGCCCTGGAGTCTGTCTTGCTGCTGCCCTGTAAACATCCACCCCAGCCCTTGACCTGCTGAAGGATCAACATAAGGTGTGGCTGCTACTAAAATCTCTCTGATGAGAGTCTGAGCAAAAGTTACCAAGGAATTGACAAGACTAGTGATGGTGTCCATGGAGCTCAAGCCATAGATAAAAGGAGGACCAGACCCACGGAGCACAAAACCAGCCAGCCAGTGGTGCTGCCCTTCCCAGTGCAGAATAGTTGGAGTGAGTTTCTAAGGCACATTTCTGAGCCGAATGTCACCCATGAGTTGGATTGACGGTCTGGGGTGTGGCCAAGGATCTAACTTTGTAACCCTTTCCCTCTGGGGTCTGGCTGAGCTCTCAGGCAGGTAGATCAATTTGCCCAGGTGAGACTGACCCAGGCTTAAAGACCCAGGAGTCAAGACTGGAAGCCTCAAATTCTCACCACGGTCCTGTCACTTGTGGGCAATTTGAAGCTAGAGGACCAGAGGTCCCAGACTTTTCCCTAATAGAAAAGAGGGATCTGGGCTCTCTCATCCTAAGGCACCTTCCAACACTGAAAGTCAACCAAGCATAACTGTATATTAACATGTACCCTGCTCAGTTCACAGCACTGTTGTGTTAACTGAATGAGATCATGAGAGCAGAAAATATATTTTGTGTGTGTAGCATTAGTGATGTAGTGTGTGGTGATGCACCACTGCATGCACATGTCCTGTGTGCACCTGTGTGAGGAAGCCAGAAGAGAAAGCAGGTGTCCTCTGCCTGCCTTGAGGCGGACTCTCTCACTGACCCTGGAGCTGCTGTTTTCCACGCCCACCCTCAGGCAATGTCATCCCACCATGCCATGTCAATCAAATGACATTGACGTGCCGTGTTCCAAGCTCACACACATCTGCTCTCAAGAAACTCCCAGCCAGTTTGGAAAACTGCATAGTTATTTCTTGGTGCGAATGACAGAGGCCAAAGTGCATCAGGCATTGACATGGGCAGCGCAGTGGAGACCCGGACACGGTGACAACGGACGACACTCCTGGCTGCCACATGAGTGCTTGGCCTGGGCAAAGCACTTAATTTCCGGGCCTCAGGTCTCACATCTAGAAACGGTGGTGCTGGCATGGTTGAGGCCACCACACACTTTGTTTTGCAAGTTGCCTAAAGTCCAACTCTCTGAAGTAGAGTCCCAACCTTGTTGCAGTGCACAACATGTACAGCCAACCACCGGAACTTAACGTCTGTCCTGCTCCTTTCAGAGAACTTACTGTGTAACTCGGAAAACCAAAGAACATGTGTGAGATTCTTATTGTTTATAAAGTGCTGCAGTCAACAAGAGTTACAGAATAAAGACCTAAGAGAAAGTCCAGCTGATGAGATGTAGCCATTACTGGTCTCCAACACCACTGAAAATGCTAAACACATTGGTTGAAACAAAAGGACTTTTAGCAATATGAGTAACTGAGCTGAACAACCACATGCAAGTTCAAGGTCCCAGGCCCCTGAGCCACTTCCTTCTTAGTAGTGATATCCTTGTGCTGAGCTAATCTGTCTGATGACCTCAGATGCTGACCAAAGGTCTGGGTTAGAGCAGCACAGGGAAGTTCTCCTGAGCCTTGGAGGAATATCCTGGGAAGGAAAGAACTGTCTCGCTTTTGGTCTCTGGGAGATGCTCTCACACAGGGATAGAGACTTAGTAGGTGGGAAAGAAAAGAAGTTGGCTCATTCATGGAAGAACAGGCGGGGGGAGTGAAGAAGCACTGTTTTTGACCTGTGAGAGGAGCCATACTGGATGATTTTTCACACCTCCCATGAGAAAGAGGACAAGAGAACTGTCTTCAAAATCAACAAACAATGTGCTCAAAGCTGTGACACAACAATGTGTTCCTACTGAGGGTCCAGGAAAGGCCCTGAGCACGAGCATGGCCCTCCTCCCAGATGCCCAGGATCCCACCTATGGATCGGAATCTTCCTGAGAATAGGCCTGGCCCTCCTAATATCACCCTTTAAAGAAAATGCTTTGAAACACCAAGAGATTTTAAACACCCACTGAAGTTACTGTCCAGAGCATGCTTTGAAGCTGACTCCTAGAAGGAATGAGCCCTATATGCAAATTTTCACATGGAATCGCATGGCCGAGTCTCATTTATTTAAAATTTGATTGATTTGGGGATTTTGATAGAAATACAATGTTAACAGTGAAGAGGACAAAGAAGGTGTCTGGTGTAACAGTTTCAGCTAATTGTTCAATATGGAATCTCCAAATATCTTCCTGTGAATAAATATTCAAATTGCCATCACAAGGGGACTATGGATCCATCACTTTTGAAAAACAAGCCCAGACAAAAGGGATGAGCAGGCAGGGGGGGGGCGTGAAGAAGCACTGTGAGAGGTACACCCTTCATTGATGACCTAACAAACAGCCTTGGTGAAACTCACAGAGGGTGCTCACTGGGAAGCATGAATATCTGGGGAAACTGGATCATGTACAAAGAAATTGGGAGATCAGCTTCTGGGCAGGAAATAACTTTGATGGCTTGCAAGTTAATGTGCTGGAGGGAAATAGATCTGAAAACACCAATGTTTAATGTGAGGAAGAAAAATGGGAAATCAATAAGTCCTGAAAAGGCCTCGGGGCGATAACAACTAGTGAACCATAGACTTTGGCATTGCAACTGTGAAGTCCGAAGGCCCAACAGGTCCGGGAGCTGGGAGCCGGGGGAGCCAGCATTGCTCTTGCAATTCCCTTCCAAATCAAATGAACAAAGCCACATAGGAAATAAACAACCAGGGAGTGGAGAGAAGGCACTGTCTTCTAAAAGCAAAAAAAGATTCCGAGCTGGGTGACAGGCATGGACCTGTGTTAAATCCTAGGTCTCTCCTTACAACTAGGGAGCGTCTCCATTCCCAAAGCTATGAAATCTCTGCCTCGTGTGTGCATGGCCTCGTGCCCGACGCACGATGCCATCGGTGCTCACTTCTTCGGCTTCCCTTGTTTCTCAGATTAATACTTTCCCACAAGCCAGGTGCCCTCTCATCTGGGGAAGCACGGTGAGCACAGGGGTCCCTCCCACAGCGCTGGGAGTGATTCACTTCAGATCATCCAGTTATCAATCCTCACTTTCCTTCTCAAGAGAGCCAGTCCAGAGCATCCTGGCAGATGCCTGGCTTGTGCCCCATGGCAGGTCTAACCAAAGCTGCATCTGGGCTCTGTGAAGCACAAAACGAGACAGTACAGGGCTCTTCATTCCATGTCTCTCTTCCCCCCAAGATCTCAAGAGCAAGCGTTAGGCTTCCCAAATCCCTTTCAGCCCTCCTTGACTGCTAGGCTACTTTTGGGAGCTGAGGAGGGAAAGTTAAGCCAGGGTAGCCATTTCTATCACGTGACTCCTGTGAAGGTTAATTTCCATTGTAGTTTGATTGGATTAAGAAACACCTCGGGGGTTGGAGAGATTGCCCAGTGGTTAAGGCATTTGTCTGCAAAGCAGAAGGACCTGAGTTCAATTCCCCAGTACCCATGTAAAGCCAGATGCACAAGGTGGTGCATGTGTCTGGAGTTCCTTTGGTGTGTCTGGAGGCCCTGGCATTCCTATATTCTCTCTCTCTCTCTCTCTCTCTCTCTCTCTGTCTCTCTTTTCTCTCTCTCTTTCTCTCTCTCTTTTTCTCTCTCTCTGCCTCTTTCTCTCTCTCTCAAATAAATAAATCAATCAATAAAATATTTTTTAAAAAAGAAATACCTAGGGCATTAATGAGGAACACCTTTGAGTGTATCTGTGAGGATTCTAGAGAGGATTATCTTCCAGGAGATGAACCACCTGCATGTGGGTAGAACCACCCATGGACTGGAGTCATAGACTAAATCAAAATGGCTTATCTGCCGAGCTGTAAGTAAGTAACCTTCCGCCGCCAGAGCTTCCCCTCAGTGATAGTCTATATGTCCTGAGCCATGAGCCAAGACAAATATTTCATCCCTCAACTTGCTTCTCATCTGGTATTTGGTTACAACAGCAAGAAAGGTAACTGATACAATCACTCTGAAATCCTATTCCCAAGCCCACTCCCACCTCCAGGCTGGCATCTGTGCCTGTCCTTGGTCATCCAAAAGCTGGTCTTTGTGGGCTGGGAAGGGACTATGTCCATGCTCAGCTAGAGTAGGGGACAAATGTATATTTCAAATAGAAAAACCAGACCTAGAAAGGCTCCTGCAGCTTGTGGTCAGTCTTTTGGATGATCAGGGGAAAAATACCCAATATTCTCGTTCAGCTTTGTGAGCTGAAACAAAAGTTCATTACGATGTTATGCAGAGAACATGAAAACAAACATCCCATATTTCGGTCTCCTGCTAAATATTATCTGCCTAGATAGTCACAATTACACAAACACAAAATGCTCACTCGTCCTTCTTGTCTATATCCCTGGACAACGCCTTCAAGTTACCTCTCTATTGGAGCCCTCCATCCTACATCCTATATTTCAGCTCCTCTGGTTTCATGGCCGTGGTCTTCTGCTGAGACCTTAGGTGGCTCTGGAGAAAGCAAGGCCACCCCTTTGTGACATCGCAGGAGACAGACAATCTAATCAGAAGTACCTACCAAGAAAGCAGCTGCTCGCAGGAGACCCGAGAACCTCACCCCTGCTAGGATTTTAACAATCCACTGGATTCAAAGCAAACAATAAAGACACATCCAAATTAATGTCGGTCCAAGTTAAGCTCTATCTTTGGCTCACAGCGGGGTTTAATTCTCTGGAAGACTGGAAATGACTTTGTACTCCTTGAGTTTTCAGCTCATGAGTTCAGTCTCATTCTCATTCTCCCTAGAAATTGAGTGCTTTATTCAGTAGCATAAAACAAGAAGACCTTGTCTGATAAGGCAAGCTTTTCCCAGAGTAGCATCAAAACTTGAAAGGCTAGGGCTGGAAAATATGAGCAGATCAACTAACCCAGCCCACTCATTGGAGGACAGAAGATCCCAAGGTCCAGAGAGGTCAAATGTTCTCTCCCAAGCACACAACCAGGGAACAACCCTGAGATTCTGAGAACTCGGCTTCTCTGCTCATTCTGCAATCTGTTGCTATGGTTTGAAAGAAAGATGTTAGTCTAGCTGAAGCTGATAAGTTACACACTCCTGTGATTATCACTCCCTAGGGTAGACCATGACTCTCTGATTATCCCTACCTGAGGTAGAACCACATTGATTGGAATTTCTAGGCTTTCGGTTCCGGGATCTCTTTTTCTTGCAGAATTTGGCTTCGAGTGCTGTGGAAAGAAAAAATAAGATTTTTACTTATCCTCGGGGCCTCAATGGCTTATCTGAAATACACAACTACTTTCTACTCATTTACGTCTTTCTTATCTATTGTAACTTATGGAAATCTCAGTCTGAAAGCATGTGTAGATGATGTCTCAGGTGTGTTTTATTGATTCCCGAACAGAAATTAAGACAGGTATTACAACTAATGTAGAACTCTCTTGAAAGTCTTTGAAGTAAAAGTGGTTATAACTCTTCCTGCTCTTAAACTGTTATTTTTATCTCAAGCAAAAAGTCATACCAATGTGAGGTGCCAGGTGTAGGTTCTATGCAGAAGCTGGTCACCCAAACACTCAGAACATTCCAGAGGTGACATCACAAAACAATATGGTGTTTCTCCGAGCTCATGGTTTCTCTCTGGGCATCTCCAGTATGGGTGAGGCATCTGACGGTCAGAAGGAGTTGGCACTGGCCCTGCCCGTGTGGCTGGCCAGGTCAGTGTGACACATAATAGCCTCACCTCTAGCCCCTGTTTGGTCACCTGGCAGCCAGGCTTGGTTGAGATTCCCCTCCTCTCTCCAGAAGTGGCACCTTCTGCTTGGAGTTGAATTATTTGGGAAGAATGAAACATACACTGAGCTCTGCCCAACCCAGGGAGCAAATGTAGTCTGAGGTGTTTTCTGACACTAGCTACCTGGAGTTAGTTTTAGTCCAGAAGTTAGAGGCTCAGTCCCACAAAACAGCCTTCACTTCAGATTCCAATCCCAGCTCTTGGGGACACACATCTGACTTTCATATAGGAGACAAGGTGAATGTCAAGAATTGATGTACTGCTTCACTGTAAGTGCAGACTGGCTGGGAGCTGAACGGAGGCAGAATCGACCATCGTTAGAGAATCCTTGAAAGTTGAAGTCCATCCAGCGTCCTCTGTGGCCCATGGACCTGGAAGTCCCAGGGGCGCTGGTGGCAGCTCGCCCGCAGCCCTTAGAAGGAGGAAACAAAAGTTGAGGTTACTGCAAAGGCGCTAGCAGTCTGGCCACACACAGTCAGGTGTTGAGCAGCTTGACAGGCTGATGAAAACTTTCCAGTGTGCTCCCCCTCCTCCTCCTTCCTCTCCCCCTCCTCCCTCCTCCTCCTCTCCCCTCCTCCCCCCTTGTCAACCCCTGTCTTGGCAACACTACACTCTCTGCTTCTGGAAAGCCCTGCCCCCTTTGCCTTGGAAGCGGCTACAGTTTGGGTTGGGGCCACAGTTCTTTGAGAGCTAGCTCAGCTGTAATCTCTGGGTTTGAGAATAAATCTTCCCCTCTTCCACTCATACTGGTGTTGGAGTCGTCATTCCAGAGACCCTCCCGCTTTAATCAGCTATGAATGAGGGGTTTCTATGACCTGCTCCTCGTGTTCAGTCATTGGCTCACAGAACCCAGGAAAACATTTTACTGACAATTACAACTTTGTTCTGTTTCATAGTTTCCATATCAGCCATTAACTGCTTCAGGTTTGCATTGCAGTTGTGGTCAGGAGTTATTCTCTCTTTGGGATTGTATATTTGTTGTCTCCACTTCCTTGCCACTTTCCTGTTCCATAATGGGACTAGGGGCCCTGAGTTGGGGAGTTCCGTCTTTGATTTCTGTGGG
>PVHP010040356.1:0-15708 GCA_004024765.1 Zapus hudsonius | reverse complement strand
GAGAGAGAGAGAGAGAGAGAGAGAGAGAGAGAGAGAGAGAGAGAGAGAGAGAGAGAGAGATTGGGCATCCAGCCCCACTGGAAATGAAAGCCAGGACCAGTTTGTGCATCTGGCTTTACATGGGCACTGAGAAAATGAACCCTCATCATTAGGCTTTGCAGGCAAATGCCTTAGCCACTGAGCATGAGTTTAGCATTTTAATATCTACACACAATTCTGTATCTTTCTGTTGGAGGTTTATTTCTCTTACAACAGTGTCTTTTCAGTCCAACTATGTAGGCCCAAATGGTTGGAGTTTGTGTACATTTCACAGAATAACCTTCCATATCACATTATATATAATTTATTATCACATTTCTTTATTCATGAGCACATTGATGCCATGTAGGTTGTTCTACATCTTAGCTACTTTGAATAGTGTTGGCAATGGATATGAAAGTGATAAGTACTTCTTTGAGTTACTTATTTCATTTTCTTTAGTTAAAAGACAGAGGCCTTCTGGATTGTATCATAACTATATTAATCATTTCATGAGGAAGTCCCATAGCATTTTCTATAATGGTTCTACCACTTTTCTCATGCTTGGTACACAAATATGATCATTACAATTATATCATTACATCAACAATGTTTCTTCTCCTGTTGATAACAGTCTCCCTAACAAGTCTGAAGTGATGTCCCATTGTGCTTTTAGTTATATTGGGAGCCTTTACATATGCACATATATGCATACCTTTTACATGATTTTCTTTGAATGTTTATCTCATCAGATTTATGCCATGTGGGCATTATTCTAGTAGATGTCTTAGGCACTTGCCGTGTTGCTGTAACAAAAACCTCAGAAAAGCAAATAAAGGAAGGATGGCTTTCTTTTGTCCTACAATTCCAGGGGATACATTGATACATTCTGTCATGGAGCACTGATGCTCAGCCTCTGTTCATCTGCTTATCCACCCCTGCTCATGAAATCATAGCACCCACATTTATGGTAGGTCTTCCCATCTCAATTAACTAAATCTAGAAACTCACTCAACCACTGGCCTAGAGATCTGTTTCCTTGATTTTTCTAAATCTCATCAATTTGGTAAATGTAAACATCACAGTATGATTTTCCCCATTAGTTTATTTTCATATAAATTTCATTCCATATTTATGGACTTTATATATGAATATATATTATTTCTACATATAAATTGCTGAAAGTTTTCATCATGAATACATATTAAAATGCTCCTTCTTTATCTAACCAGATGATCATGGGAATTTCACCCTTCTTTCAATTAATGGTGGAACACAGTTGTGGATTTGCATACATTGGCAATCTTACAGTCTTGGGGAGGAATCTGATTGACCCATCAGGTATATGATTTTGTCAATATGCCATTGAATTCATTCTGCTTGCATTTCATGAACAATTTTTTATAGTGATCAGGTTCTATAGGAAGTCAGTGTTTAGATATTTTCCTGAGAGTTCCTGACTTCAACAATCTTTTCTTTACTGGGCAGGAGTTTCAGGGAGGCTCTGACAAATCAGAGTATTCCCTGAAAGAGCCAGTCCCTGAAGCTAAAGCATCAGAAGGGTAATATCATTTTACTGATATTTGGAAATCAAGCTCTTCCTGAACAGTTTATCTTTAAATTGCGTCAAGGTGTACCAGAGCTTCCCATGCTACCCTTTAATTCCTCTCCTCCTCTCATTGTTTCTTGTCTTAAGAGTCACACTTGTCAGGCAAATCTTGTTCATTAAAACACTTTATGTGATATGTGATATTGTAAAAATTGTCCAGGATCATGATGGTATTTGTTTTTGTTGTTGTTTTTGTTTTTACTAAATTAACCAATGTTTTCCAAAATGGCTAAACTCAATATAAATTGATACAAAGCCCGTCTAGATTTCACAAGGCACCATGGGAACCTGTGATCATTGGCTTGATATTGACAATGAAAAGCTCTAAAAGAATATTCTGTATAACATGAAAATTAGTACTTGTAAGCATTAATTGTTTTTCTATGACTATGAAACCTACAACTAATGTACTGAAAATTGCTAGGCTACACTATGCGATGTATGTGGCAATTAGGGTGAAAGCATGTGATTATATTCATTCATATTAATGATATAATCTCCGTTTTTAGGTTTGTAAACATTTCAGACTCTATTACCTACTAACACGATTTCATTCTGTTGACAGAATACATTATCTGTTCTTTTATGGGTGAAACAGTGCAACAAGCAAGAAACAAAATGCACACAGTGAAAATACTTGGAATGCTGAATGTGAAATTATACCAAGCCCTAGCTGCATAATGACAGGATTTGGTTGTGTCTCTGCGTTTGAATTGTTTTGTAAAATAGGTTCATGTAAGAATTTCCAAATAAACTAATAATGTATTTCATAGAATATCAGAAAATAGAGCTGGGAACTTAGCTCAATGGCACATGTCTTATCTATCAGACATTCTGTTTTCAATCACTCAAGTATTGTGGAGAAAAGGAAGAAATGAATTCCAGGACAGCCTGAGCTAGAGTGAGAAGTTACCTTGAAAAAAAAGAGAGAGAGAGAGAGAAAGAAAGAAAGAAAGAAAGAAAGAAAGAAAGAAAGAAAGAAAGAAAGAAAGAAAGAAAGAAAACAGCAAACAGTAAAGAGAATATCATTGCAATGGTCTCTCTACAGAGTTCATGTGAATAATCTCTTGAAATAATTTATGGATTGATGCTAATTTGTTATTCTTAATGTTTATTAGTTAGTAAAGTCGTTACAGTTCTCAAGAGTTGCTTTTTAAGAATGTTCCTGCTGGTTTTAGTAATTTTCAGTTTTCCTGACTTAAAATATTAGAACACAAATTGTACATTAAAACAGACATAATTCACTGATTTTCATAAAAAAGAAAATGAAACAAAATAAAGCTATTAATATTTATACAGTTTCTGATCTTTTGAAGAAAGTTCTGTGGTTGTTTTGCCTGTTACCCTAGGCTGCACCAAGAACACATTTCTTGTGACATGGATGACTGAAAAGTGAATGAGTCCCATCTACAGACATATTATTGTTGTCCATCTGTTGTGTACAAATTTGTATTGCAAAAATGTCTAATTCTGAACACTGTTGGTGCTCAATTTATGTCCATATTTTGCCTTCTCATGAGCACTGTTTTTATAACTATATCAGTAGATAAGAAAAGGTATAATAAAAGTTCCTGAAATTGAGACAGAACCTTAAATACCCTTATAACTTGAAATACATTGCTCATTTGGTTCCATCCTTTTCTTTCTAGCATGACTGATGACTAAGAAATCAACCCCTTCCTCAAAGCATTCTGTAAAACCTAAAGGGAAAATGTATAACAGATGCTTACAAAAATTTCTGGTGACTCGTTCCTGCTCAAATTCCCTATCACCATGATGCATATCTGTCTTTCCTTCCTTCCTTCTCTCTGCCTTGTAGTCTACTCATACTTTAAGAGACCTGAGATGGGCAGCTTTAGTAAAATAGTATTGAAAGCATGTGTGTATGGGTACCTTTGGGCCCTGATTTGAGAACAACAACAAAAAATAGGTCTAGCCTCGCATGTTGGTGTATGCCGTTAATCCCAGCATTTGGGAGGCAGAGGTAGGAAGATTTACATTGGTTAGAGGCCACAGGGAGACTACAGAATGAATTACAGATCCGCCAGGGCTAGAGCAAGACCATATCTTGAACATACAGACACACACACACACACACACATACACATATATATGTAAATTATTCTTTTCACTTGATATACACACACATGTATGACTGTGTATCATTCTCTTCACTGGACAAATGTTAAATACCTCCTTTCATGGGCTTGCATAGTATTGGTATGTGTACAGAGCACATACGGAGTTAGCAGAGGAAGACATCAAGGATCCTCTTCTCTTGTTCTCTGCTCCCCCATCCCCGAAACAGTCTGTCACTGAAACTCCATTAGTCTCCCTGGCCAGGGAACGCCAGCATCCCTCCTCGACCTCTCCACTAGATGTGGGTTAGGTTGGTGCTGGTGATTACGTAGCTGTGGAAAAGCCACGCTCACATAGTGTGATCATTATTACTAGCTGTCCATGAGGTTTGACCAAATTTCTGTTAAGAATTTATTGGCATCTTAAATGAATAGGCAGAAATCACATTGTAACATGTGGGGTAATAATAAAAAGACAAGAAGAAAATAAAATTTTCAGGATGACTCAATATTTAGAAATGCTGTAAGCATTAAAACATGTGTGAACACCCTCTTCGATATAAAAATAATATTGTAACCAAGGAGAGAATCCCAAAAAGACCTTCAAGATGTAGCTCATATATCAGAAAAACTGAGATTGTGAAAAAAAGTGAAATTCCTCCAAGGTTTAAGTGGATGTTGGCAAAATCAGTATTAATTAATAATGCATGGTATATTAATCTGTACTCTGCTTTTGAAAAAATAAGTTACAAAGTGTGCATTGCTTAAACACTTGTTCTAAGGGTTCATGTGTGGAGACAAATACACAACTCAGGTATACAGTGCAAAAAAGTTCATGTTGAATTTCCAGAGAAATACTGATACAATATGAAACATTTCTCAAGCACAAATATTGTTTGCATAGGTAGTTTCCTTTCGGAGTGTTCCAAGGGCTATATTTTTAAGACAAGCTGAAAGAGTCATAATATACAGAATATGTGGAGATTCAGAAACTATATCAGGTTAATAAGGATACTTAAAAAATTAAAGAGATATAGTTTTTATATCAATTTACTGTGAATATTAAGTACTTAGGATGTTTTAGGGTGCAAATAAGCTTGTTATGCGGAAGCAAATTATCATTTCCATCACTCGCAGAGTGCATCCTTCTTTGACAAAAATTTTAACTTTATTGTGAATAATTAGATACATACTATGAGCAAGTCTTGTGATTGTACCCCCATTACCCTCCTCCTTGTCCCTAATTTGCTGTGTGTGTGTGTGTGTGTGTGTGTGTGTGTGTGTGTGTGTGTGTGTGTGTTTATTTTAACAGGGGCAATGTCTCTGGATATTCTTCCCCATCATGGCTGTTACAATCCTTCCAACACCTCTTCCAAGCAGTTCCCTGAGTCATGGTGGGTGAGTTTTTGCTCTGCTTTACTGTTGAGATCGTAAGAGTCTCTGGATTTCTGTTTTAATTATATTGGGTATCTTCAGTGTCTGTCTCCATTATCCTTTCACTGGTTATCTGAATTGCTGTGGTGGTAGCTCTCTTGTTCATCTCACAACTTCCACAAAGGTTTCCTTTGGGCTCAGTATCATAAGTTAGGGGTGGTTCATGCCCTGCCTGATTGTCAGCCATCATCTCAGGTCTGCTGATGGGATTCAGTTGTCCATGGTTCTCACTGCCTTCAGAAATATAAAAATAGAATCTACAAGGAAGAGAAAAATCAGCATAGGTTAAATGATACAAACATTGTGGATTTGGCAAGATTCTAATGGGTGTAACCTCTCTGTATTTCTCTGGTAGTGGGAATTTCCCCTTGGTGCCAGGGTTCTTAAGTCTCCATCAGAATTTGACTTGGATCCAAGCTCCACTTAAAAGTTCCTGGCTAATGAGATCTCTTAGCCAATTAGCAAGCCATTGATTACCCACCTAGCGTGAGTGCCAGTATTGCACAGCTGAGCACTTGTCTTGCTGGTCTTTGCCATATAGCAGTGTCCACAGCGTTCTCATATCATCAGTTGGTGTTGCACATCAATGTACTCTGCTTTCTCTGAAAATCACTGGCCAATTTCCTCTGGCAGCTCATGTAACTATGCTATGGGAGCTGGTTACCTTTCTGGATCCAGCAGGGACTCTAGGTATTATGTGATGACATTCTATGGTATTTTCAACAATAGGATCTTACCTTTTGCCTGTTGTGGTTATTCAAGAGTTTTGCCATAAGCCTACCTTGTTTTTGGTACCTCGTTGGTCTCTTTGGTCAATAGCTCAGTGTGGGAAGGAACCAATGACTGGAAGTCAAAAACCAAAGCCAGTTGAGTTTAGGTTTCCTTCCACTGTTTTCATGTCCCTTCTTACCAGACAATGTTCCCAGCCTCCTCCAGCATTTACTGCATGATAGTAAGGATTTGATATCAATTCCTTACTGACTTAGTGTATATCCCAACCCCTACTTTCCCATCCCCTCCCTTCAATTCCTTCCATCCCCTTTGCCAATCTTTTTATTTTTTTATTAATAATCAGAAAATCTGCAAGAACAAGTCATGTGTTGGTACCACTGTTTCCCTCCTCCATGCCCCTATTCCACTGAGGGGCTCCACAGTGGAATTGCTGGAATGTTACATGATATGTAGAGCTATGGCTTGTGCAAGCAGCATATAGTTATTGGTGGGAGGGGGCAATTCCTCTCAATATTCCCCCTCACCCTGGCTCTCACACTCTTTTGGCCCACTCCTCTGCAAACTGCCCTAGACATTTTGGATGAGTTTTAAATCTGCTTTAGTGTTGCACTCTTAAGAGTCTTGAATTGCAAGCTGAAGGCTGATATCCCAGCAAGAGATGAACCACTCCAGTCCTATCGTGTAGGCCCTGTGTGAAACACATGACACAGTGGTGGTGCAAGAGAGAGACCAATAACTGCAGTCAATCATTCAAACCAGGATAAGTCAGCAAAACAGACACCAAATTAGATTACTTAGATTAGAAGCACAGACACTCTTAAGGTCATAGCAACAATAATGAAACAGACTTCAAACTCACCCTCCATGACTCAGGGAACTGAGCGGAATAGGTGGAAAGATTGTAAGAGCCGTGGTGGAAGAGAATAGCCAGAGGTATTACCCCCCTCAGCTATAATTCATAAAGGGGGGTGCAAACTTGTTGTAAATATGTGTTAATCTTAAAAATTGTAGTTTTCCCTGTATTTTGGAAAATTAAAATCTAATAGAAAATCGTACATTTTCTATGATGTCATTTGAAAATACTTAGTTTTCTAAGTTTCTTGAAATTATTTTATGAATACAGATAAAATTCTCAGAATGCTCTTTGAGGGGGAACAAGCTAGACCATAAAAATGGCATCCAAGAAGTCATGTGAATAGAAGCACCCTCAGGGTGTGCCACTTGGCGTTCGATCTTTCCTAATTCAGAATTTCTTTCATTTCAACTGCAATCCCCCAACAAACCATATCATTGCTTTGTAATGGTGTTTCTAGAAATCTCCTATGTCAATATTCACTGAGTGGAATCAGATGTGGCTTTACCAAGGCCCCAGAGGAAAATCATGTTTTACACTATGTGTCAAAGCTACAAAGAAATTAAAAGTTAAATCTGAGCCTGGCGTGGTGGTGCATGCCTTTAATCCCAGCACTCGGGAGGCAGAGGTAGGAGGATCACCCTGAGTTAAAAGCCACCCTTAAACTACATAGTGAATTCCAGGTCAGCAAGTTAAATCTGCAAAACAGAGAATGCAGCAGTAGTTACTAGGGAAAAGGCTGGAAACATATAAGGACAGGTGTAGTTTAGAACATTCAAAATAGCAGATGCAGATGATGTATCTTGTATGTTAGAGGACCATAGTTAATAAAATTATACTCCATCTTGGATTCTTTCTAAATAAGTAAATTGATGCTCTTCTTGCCCAGCAATGATTTTTTTTTTCAAAAAAGGGAATGAAGTATATATAAGGAGATATTTCCATGGTACTTTTAACATCTCCATAGAAATCATGGAAATAAAAGATCTCTTCACTCCGATTACCTGAAAGTTTGCTTAAAGCCATGTTTGAAACTATAACTTGTCACTCTAGGTGATGTTCTTTGTTCTGATGGGAAATTCACATTTTAATTTCCATATGTTAATGCTTAAAGTTGAATCAGCAGATAGCCAGAGTACTGTTGGTACAGTTAGCAAACAAGGACCAGATTCCTTCTCTTTTGAGAGGTGGCTTTACTGCTCTGAGAAGCTCATGTCCATGCTGACACAGGCATGGTCTAGCTGTAGATGAGTGTAGGCCATCCAGGAGGTCACTCAGCAGTCACCTTCCTTTCTGAAACCTTCCTTTCTGAGAAATATTTAAGGGGGTTGGCTGATCAGTCAGGCATTGTATTACCTCTTTATGAAAGAGTGAGTTCTGAGAACTCTATGAGACCCACAAGGCCAAAACATTTAATTAAGAGTATGAATATGCCTGGAGTTATAGCTCAGTTGGTAGAGTGCTTGCCTAGCATGTATCAGGCAGAAAAGGAGTTCAAGGTCATCCTTAGCTATAGAGTGAGTTTGAGGCTTTTCTGTGAAACACTGAAACATTTTATAAAAGACTAATAAATTCATTATTTTCACTATGACATAGTTTTTCCAATAATAAGTGATATTATTCCTGTTGATCTTAGAAAAATGTGATCAGAAACATGATACCGTGTAAAAAATTAGAAACACTTTAACAATAGTACATGATCTTCATTTTCCTTATTAATTTTACACGGCTGAAGGTAATGATAACTTTTAAAAACATTTCCTCTAGAAAATGAAGGAGCTATTATTTATCTTCCACTGAATTATAAATTATTATCTGCTATCTTTCATAAATAGCTTAGCTTATGGTCTAATTTATCTCAATTAGTCTGTTAGTTACTTTAATAGATGAATGCATTAATTTTAATTGGGTAATGACTAAATTGGATAGGTATCAGCCTAATTTATTTTTGCTTAGTGAAAAATGCTCAATAACATCAGAACAGCCTAATTCATCTTTAACTTACATTCATTTTTATCTGATAGAGGAAAATATTAAAATTGTGTCATCCTTAAAATAAGTAAGCCCATACCAGGTCATTTTTTTTCTTTCATTTAGGATGCCAAAATTCCAGTAGCAGACAAAACATCATTTTGTCTAAAACAACTTTTAAAGAAAACTGAAATGGGAAATTATATTCAAAATGATTCAGCATTTTGTTATTAATGAAGGTTTATCTCTCAGCTTATCAACTCATTGTGAGCCAGGAATCATGACTCTATCCACTATTGATTAGAACAATCTGAGAGTCAAGGACACTGTCTGTGTCTGATGTTTCTGTTTGTAACATGAAAACTGAATTACACCTTTATCATAGGATCTTTCTTTTTCGTAAGGATTATGTGAGAACAGAGAGCAAGTTTGTCATCTGACTGACAGGAAGCTTTAGTAAAAGCTGGCTACAATTATTATAATCATTTTTTATCATTATTATTACCTCTAATGTTCAGTTCAATCTTATAAAAGAGAGAAGTATTAACCCAACTTTGTAGTTAAACCATATAACCTTACAGTACTTTGGTTTCAAACCTGGTTTAAAAATGCTACAAGTACCTATAATTATTATAATTCTGTATGAAATCACTCACCAAGATCTTAGATGTTTATATAATCTTTCTTTAGAAGTACCTTGATGATAAATGGTGCTCATTTTTGGACTCAAATTACTTTTTTTAATGAAAGAGGTATACAAAATAATCAAGACAACATAAATCTTATTTTCATTTGAAACCCAGAAAAAAATCATACATGTTTCTAATGTACTTTGCAACCTACTAATTAATCTGATCTGTGAATTTATTAAGACATTAATCCAAAGATCCCTTCATGTTATGAAGTCAGATTCTAACTCCAATTAGTAACACATGTGAAATATTTTTTTTGAAAGTGTAAAATATTCACAATAAAAAAATCTGTGTAGTGAGGGAATTTGAAAAGTATTTTCATGCATCTTTCCTTGTTCAGGTTTTGATAATTTTAAACAATGTTAAAAACAAGTGGGCATGTCTATATTTTTGATTTCACATAAACCATAATAACGTTGATTTCTCACCTGTCTCCAATATCTCCCAAACTTATATAATATTAACACATTTCAAGTTTTAAATGAATCATTTTGTCCCTAATTGGACAACTACAAAAAAATTGTCTATTTCATAATTTTCAAAGGGCTTTAAGTTTTACATGAATCTCAAGAATTTCATTAATGTTGGCGGGCCTCGGGGACCATGGGCAACCAGAAGCATTGGGGTGAGCATTTTCTGATGCCCAGGTGGCCCTGACATTCTATGGGGTCTTCCAGGGCCCAGATGGTGCTCCTGCGGTACATGGACTTGTACTACCAAGTGCTCAGGGACGAGGCTCACTTTGTCACGGAGGGCTCCTCAATTGCAACCTGCTGAAGGCCTTCCTGGCATTCCGCGACTTCCGGCTGCTGAACCCGCTGCCCATGGCCGTGTGGAGCCGCGGCGACGCCCACTCGGTGGTGGCAGCGCTGCTGCTGGCCACGCTGCTCTACCTGCGGGAGCGGGGCCCGGTGGTTACGCAATGGCGGTGCACATGAAGACCCACCCGGTCACCTACCTGCCGCCCATCGCGCTGCACCTGCAGCCGCTGCTTCCGCTTCCGCTTCCGCTTCCCGGCGGTCTTTCCGGGCACGGCGGTAGGACTTCCTGTGAGGACGTTCGTGGGCGTGGCGGCGCTCACGTTCGGCCCTGGGCCTGGAAGGCCCCCAGAAGTACGGCTGGGACTTCCTGGAGCGCACTTTCCTGTACCACGTGACCCGGTGCGCCCTGAGCCACATTCTAGCCCTACTTCTACCTGCTGCACCTGACGGCCAAGAGCCGTGAGAGCCTCTGGGCGCAGGCGCTGGGCCTGGCCGCTTTCCTGCCGCAGGCCGCGCTGGTGGCCGCCGTGTCCTTCGCCTGCCTACCACCGCGACCTGGCCTTGGGCTGCTTCCTGCACACGGCCATCTTCGGAGGTTCAACAGCGTGTGCACGTCGTACTTCCTGTGCTGCCTGTGTCTGCTGCTGCTGCTGCTGCTGCTGCTGCTGCTGCTGCTGCTGCTGCTGCTGCTGCTGCTGCTGCTTTGGAGTTCCAGGGCTTCAACACCTTCCTCTTCCTCCGGCTGGAGGGGCTCTTTTCCTGCTGGTCAACTGCTGCATCCTGAGCTGTGCCACCCATGGAATCACGTGCTTGTCAGGTGGTTCAGAGCTTGAGCGCTCAGTCCCTGGATGCTTAAATACTTGGTTTTATAGAAAAAGGATTAAATTCATCTTAGATGTGATTTTTAAAAACTCATTGAATACAGATTATAATAGACATTTTAGCATATTTTATACCTTTTAAAACTATTTGATTTGCAAGCAGAGATAGATAGAGAGACAGGGCCTCGAGCCTCTGCACATGAACTCCAGATGCACTTCTTGCAGCTGCTCTTTGAGGGTAATGAGGAATCGAATCCTGGGTCCTGAGGCTTTGCAGCAAAGGCCTTAACCGCTGAGCCATCTCTCCAGCCCCCTTTAAGTTTCTAATTGCTAGAAAATTTGATCTAGTGTTTAAATTTTATCTGTTGCAAAAATATTAGTAAAATTTTGGTGATAAATCTTGTTTTGGGTAAAAAAAAAAGATTTTTTTTTTAAATTTAAACCATGATAACATCCAAATTTTAAAACTAAGAGAAGGATAGATTCAAAATTGCCTTTATTATCCGATTGCTCAAATCTCTGAAGGGAAGGCTGGTGCTATAGTAAAACTGGAACTTATCCATTGAACGGTAATATTATTGTCATTACAGAGCTGTGAGTTATATGTAGGACCCAAACCCACTATCCTTATATTGACCTCAGTCAATTGACAAAGGTTAGAGGAAATTCTATGACAATGATGTTGTCTTGATTTGGCTTCCTCCATATATTCCAGTATATATTACATATCCCATTCAATAACCCTCTCTTCCATATTATGAACAACCATGAACTGTCATTTTCTTGTCCTCAGTGAGTTTCCCCATGCCCACACAGAACGTCACCATCCGTTTAAAAAATATTCAAAAAACAAACAACAAAATTCTACTCATCACTTGTCATCCTTTTGCCCCTTAATGTTCTACAAATATTCAGACAAGTTTTCTTGAGTAACAAGAACTTAAAAAATTTCACTGGCTTGTATTTCATCATCATCATCTAAACCTCTAGGAAGTGGCCACGCCCAATCCATCATCACAGCATGAAACACTGAAGAATTTGGAATATCAATGGAGAAATCATAAAATAAATGTCCTGTGGCAAACAACATATGTGAGATGTGGATTCTGGTAAGTTCAGCAAGGAACTCTGATGACCTGGAGACTCATGCAGATCCGATGGAGTCACTCACTGGAAGGAAAATGCTCAGGCCCATTTGTCATTGCTGGAGGCTGACTGAGGACCAGTCTAATACAGAAATCCTTCCCATTGCAGACCCAGACACACACTTTTGTGAGCTTTACACTTGTACCATAAAGACAGATGTGTGTAGCTACAGGCTCACAAAGTGTCAACTCATATAATCCTGGCTAATTCAGCTCACTATGAAGAGCCAAGAAAGATCTTTCACTAGCTCTGGCTCAGAGGAGAAGGCAGGGATCTGGAATAAAAGCTGACAGAGTTCTCCACAAGGAACTTACTCTACAGGAGGAGAAGATTTTGCCCAATTTTTTTTTCTGGCCTGAAGAATGGGTATGCTTCCCACTGTCTTCCTGTAAACTGTCAGATTTAAAGAAAAGAAAAATACGGAAACAGTGGATTAATAAACACCTGGGAAAGTCACAGGCCAGGATGATCACCCCACTGAGAATTTATTTTTAACATAGTCTTATTGGATGACTTAATCTTTTGCCCACCAATTTCTCTATGCTTGGTTCAAGCATAATAACAGATGTGTCACATTTGGTACCTTGAATGACACAGAATCTATGGAGAATATATATACAGTCTCCAAAGCCAAGGGAGGAGACAGTACTTACAAAAGCAAACCCAGGAATCTGAACCCTCAGGAATTTGCACTGCTGGCTGAGGCAAGTTCATAAGCAAGAGTAATATGAATATTACATTAAATGCATATTTATCTCAGTGTCTATTATTGATCTCAACAAACACTAAAATCAAAAAGGCATAAGTAAGAACAGATGGCTTGACTCATTTATGGTTTAGGCACTGAGTTTTTCAAACAGATAATTTAAAATTACTGAAATGAATATATTAAGGGGTCTTGAAAGCACAGGGCAGGGTTTATCAGATCTAAAGCAGAAGATTAAAAATCTAAGGAGACTAAAAAGGAAATATGCTGTAAATCAGACTCCTTCAAACTGAAATTTTCCCTCCTGCAAAGAAGAAGGCTATTGAGATTCAAGAAGTCAAGTCTAGGAACCTGATACTTAACTAGTCACAAACCACTCCTAAATGTTAAAATAATGATAAAGGAAAGAACTTGACCAAAGTTCACTAGAAACTAAACTTAGAAATTCCCTCCTGAGGAAAGGAAGAAAGCTCAGGAGACCCAGGAAGTCAGCAAGCCTGGGGTAAGATTTCAAGATCCTATTGTGGGGAGAATCTCAAGTTGATCTACCTCCAAGACAGATAGTGATGGAGTAACACTCCCACCAGCTGCTCCTGGTTGTGCACTGAGTTCCAGAGGAACTCTCCTGGGATGGGCTTTTTGGGGATGCAGCTGCCTTTGAGTTGAAGCAGTTATGGGGAATTTATCATCCAGGATGTGTGGGGACTTTCCAATTGGATGGTTGCTCTGGGGTCTCCAATGCTTTTATATGCAACACTTCATCTGCTCTGTAAGTAACCCCAATAAACTTTTTGGTAATATTATGTTGGTTTATCATC
The DNA here is from genome assembly GCA_004024765.1 of Zapus hudsonius. Classification (NCBI taxonomy): domain Eukaryota; kingdom Metazoa; phylum Chordata; class Mammalia; order Rodentia; family Dipodidae; genus Zapus; species Zapus hudsonius. The sequence continues at coordinate 2,069 of PVHP010040356.1, read as the reverse complement.
TGTATCCTAGCTGGGGTGAAGATATCTGTTTGCTTTACCCATGGAAAAGATTACTGTGACAAAATGCTATATTGACAATACAGTAACTGAAATGAATGGACTTTAATGGATTTATAAATTGAAATTAAGCAAGGGAAGAACAAAAAGAAAACTTAAATGTATCTCTATAGAAATATCTCAAACTTGGCATAGTAATCAACCCACTTGTCAGTCAGTAAAAATAAATAAATAACTGGAGCTTGTTATCTTTCCACATGAGATATCATTAGGTATAATATAAAGATATCATTAGGCATAATATAGAGACATGATTTTGATTATAACTATACTCATGTTTGATGATAATTAGAAATTGTTTATAGGGATCCATAGATAGGATGGGTGTCCACATTATACACATATTTGGAAACTTTCACTCAGCATCCAAAATCTGATTGTCTGTAGAAAAACCATGGCATTAAATAAACAACCGTGACAGCTGGATTGTAGGGTTCCAGCACTGAAGTACCACACTCTACTCACATATGCTCCAAGGATCAACAGTCCTCCTCTTTGGGAGAAAGTTGGATCATGAAAATGTGACTCATATATAAACAGTGGAACTTTACTCAGCTGCAAGTAAAAAAGAAATGATGTAAAATGTGGGGAAATGGATGGGTTGGGGAAAATTTATACTAAAAGACATAACTCAGGACTAGAAAGACAAAAAATGTTTTTCATATGCAGATTCTTCTAATGTTTGTATATAATACAGACATATAAGAGAGTGAGTATTGTAGGAATGAAAATAGGAAACCGGATGAGGACAGCAGGTGAGGCAAAAGGAGAACAAAGGTAACATGGAGTGTGAAAGCAGAAACTAGGCAGTGGTTTTGGGGAGAGAGCACGAACGAGAATGGAGGAAAACTGGAGAAGGAAAACAACAGACCCAATTGTTGGAGAAAAACCATAATGGAACCTATACAGTTGCTACTAATTTAGGGAACAAATATGCCACTTATTAATATTTGCCTTCAATTACTTGGTGTACTGAAATGGTCAAATAAGTACATGTCTCAATTTGGTAGTGTGAAAACAGTGTATTTTTTGCTGGAGAGATAGCTCAGCAGTTAAGATGCTTGCCTGCAAAGCCTAAGGATCTGGGTTAGATTCCTGAGTACCCAGTTAAACCAGATACTCAAGGTAGCACGTGAGTCTGGACTTTGTTTGCAGTGGCTAGAGCCCTTGGTTTGCCCATTTCTCTCTCTCTGTCTCTGTCTCTGTCTCTTTCTCTCTCTCTTTCTTCATAAAAATTAAAGAAAATATTTTAAAATGAGTGTTTAACAATTACATTAAATCCCTGTAAGAGGTTGTGACTGTTAAACACAACAAACTATACAAAATCAAAGATCTTTGAGAAATTAAATAACCCACACTCAAACATTGAAGTCGGGAAACTTTCTAGAAGGCAATCAGAAGCAGAAGCTTTCAGTATTTAATACTGTTGGATAAATACACCAGAAATGACCCCAAAGAACTCTACTACTAATTTTCACCTCTGTAAATATATTTTCAACCTGTTATGTCTGTTTTACATTTCTCATCCATTTGAGTAAGGTATAATATATAATAATAATAAATGTTATACCTTTCCTGCCAGCATGAATCCATGCCAGTCCTAAAATAAACCCATTCAAATTGACACATGGTGACAGATTACAATTGAGAATGAAGGAGGGAGAAAGTTCTGCAATGCCCAAAGTTTGGCAGCTTTTTGGGTTTTAATACCAGTTCTTTGCCAAAATCCTATTTGATAGATGAGGACAATTTGTCTTTTTGGACATTCATGAATGAGGTGCTGCAGACACTGAATTATATATACAGAGGTGAAATTCACTTTTCATATTTGAATTTGGTAGATGAATATGCAAGTAGAATTAAATGTCCCAGATGTCTTGCCAATTTAAACTACAATAAATCTAAATGTTCTGATTAGTTCAACTAAATCACAGTCTCCCATACATAGAAATATTCCATAACTGACTGTTTTTGCAACTGATGATACTAAAAGCTTCCTTAAAAATTCATGA
>PVHP010040355.1:0-15922 GCA_004024765.1 Zapus hudsonius | reverse complement strand
GAGGGAGGGAGGGAGGGAGAGAGAGAGAGAGAGAGAGAGAGAGAGAGAGAGAGAGAGAGAGAGAGAGAGAGAGAGAATCAAGCCAAGATCCTCAGCTGGTGCAAACAAACTCCAGATGCATGTGCCACTTTGTGCATCTGGCTTTATGTGGGTGCTGTGGAATCGAATTTTGGTCATTAGACTTTGCAGGCAAGTGCCTTAACTGCTGAGCCATCACTCCAACCCTAGTTTATTTATTTATTTTTGGTTTTTTGAGGTAGGGTCTTGCTCTAGAGCAGGCTGACCTGGAACTCACTATATAGTCTCAGGCTGGCCTCAAACTCATGGCTATCCAATTACCTCTGCCTCCCAAGTGCTGGGATTAAAGGTGTGCACTACCATGCTTACCCCCAGTTTATTTTTTGAGACAGAGTTTCTCATTGAACCCAGAGTTCACCAAGCAAGCAGACCTGCTAGCCACTGAGGCCCAGGGACCCTCCTCTGTCCAACTATCCAGGGCTGGGATTATAGGCACTTAACACCACACTCAACCTTCACATTGACACTGGGGATCTGAACTCAGGTCCTCATGCTGAGTCATCTTTCCAGACTCAGGAAGGATTCTTGAGCAAGCCTTTTCTCCATAGCACCGAAGGAATGGTCCTTTTCATTTCTGTCATGGAACGTAGTTCTCTGAAGATATGATGCAGTAGCTTTCTTGCAACTGTGAGGGGGAATGTCAAACGGTGAGCCACATCTCTGCCATTCCTGAACCAACCTGGAAACTCTCTTCCAGATGTTTGGGTATGTGAGTTGTAACGATTTCCCCTTGTTGCCTAAGTCACATTGCAGGGGCATTCTGTTACTTGCTGGTGAAACGTTTGAAGTAACTCAGCATATTATGCTCATATTTCTTGTTTGTTTTTCTCTTGTATTATTTTGTAAATGATTTGTAGGGATAGGTGACCTTCTTGTCTCTGGTGTTTAGCATAGAGTCAGAATTCAATAATTATTCACTGATATTTTTTTCCACTAAGAGCTACAGTAAAGGGTATGTGCCAGACACCATCTGTCATGTTTGGAACCAGTTCTGGAGTGTTGGGAAATGGGAAATATGTCAGTGGAACTTAGATAAGAAGTCTCCCAAGGGTTTATGGGAGTGAACGCTCTGATATAAATGTTACATCATCTCAGAATTAACCAGTGCTATTTGCATTGTTTTATTCAGAAATGTTTACCTGAAAGCTTACGCTAAAGCCTGCTGTAAATGTCAGATAAAAGCGTAGTGTGTTGATCAAGGAAAGAAGAAGGTGATGGAGTACATAGAGACGACCTCATCCATGTGGGGGTCTGTCTCCTATCCTTCTGGGCACCAATTTTGGAGCACTCACTTGGGTTAGTTGGAATAACTATAGTAGCTGCTTCTGTGACCTGGGATCCATCACGTACTTTGGCCTTCTCTTCACCTCCGCTGTTATTAAATGGTGGAAGTTGCTGTTAACTATGCAGATCTGTGAAGCTTCACTTTTACTTAAAGAACATTGCAGCAGCTCAGTGTGGAGAATCCAAAAGGCAAGGCCACTTTGGAGATCCACGTGGTGGTAGGTACCGGTCACTTCAGTACATACATTTAATTTTATGGTTTGTTCCACTAATCAGCTGCATTTGTCACACCCAAGAGAGCCTGTGCACTCTGGAGGGCCCTGAAAACTAAGCCCAGGCATTCTTGAATGTCCTCTGGGCTCTTCTCTTCCTGCTAATCAGAGGGAAAATCACTTTTGATTTCAACACAGATTTGTAAAGAGGCCATTCCCTGTTCACATTTCCATAGCCATGTTAGCAAAAGTTTTCCTTCCTCTGATCTTTTTTTGTTTCAGTGCAGGGGTTTAGGTAATGTGGCCTGATCCTCTGGTGATCTAGTCTCAGAGAAGGGAGTTACATACTAATGCTGTGAAGGAGGAGGGTCCCTGGGAGGTGGGCTGGAGGATGCTCTAGGGAAAATAACACCATGCCTACGTCATATGCAAAAGGCCTGCGTGTGAGTTTTCTAACAAGGGAAGGTGTGACAGTTCATCTTTATTGTTAATTTGACTAGATTGAGAATCACGTAGGGGACACATCTCTGGGCATGTCTGAATGGGCATTTCCAGAAAGGTTTAACGGAGGTGGGAGGCCCCATCCTGAATGTGGGTGGCACTGTCCCACGGGCCCAGGACTGAACAAAATAGAAGAATCAAGTGGAGCACCAGCCCTCATCTCTGCTTCCTGACTACAGGCACAACATGAGCAGCCACCTAACCCCATGCCTTCCTCCCCCATGCCTTCCCCGAAAGAAAAGCCTTCTTTTCTCAAGTCGTTTTTTTTTGTCAGGTATTTTGTCACAGCAACAAGAAAAAGAACTAATACAGAAATGAGGGTATTTTCCCTTTCTGTCATGACTGTTGTGTGTTTATATGTAATTTCAGAAAAGCAAATTTGAATCCCGTAGCCTGGATGAATTGCAACTTATGACCGACAACTTTATCCTGAACTTTTGGCTAAGTTACTTACAGTTGTGACATTCCTGAATCTTGTCTCTTCCCCAAGAGAATAGAATTCCTGAAACCCTCCTACTTTTAATCTCTTTTTTCTCCACATAACCCAGGCGGGAAAGACACCTTTGGCCTCCTCTTTGCTTCATAACTTTGAGGTCTCTACTCCTCAACCTTCACATGATGGATCATTTTTAGTCCATGTTATCCATGTACCCATCCACCTAGCCTACCAGCTCCTGTATCGGAGCTTTCTTATTCCAGGCATTGTTCTAGCAACAATAGTGACGGATACAGAAGGCTTCTGTTGCCATCAAACAAATATTAAATAGAATGTCAGATAGTGACCGTGCAATGAAGCTTCTCACACAGTGCCAGACAGGAGCCTCATTCTTGAACTCTGGAGTCTCCACTGTTTGTTCTGGGTACTCGCTTCTCGGGGGTTCTCCCTGCCAGGGATGGATGGAAGCAGGGCCACAAGCGTACTTGGCATTCATTGATGGGAAATGTTGATTCTTTTGAAGGTCTTGATGAAGTTTTCTTTCCTTTCTTTTTATTCTTTTTACTGTGTGGTATTGGGATTTAAATTGAGGATTTCGCATGTGCTAGGCAAGCATTCCACCACTGAGCCATGTGGCCAGGCTTCTTTTGGCTTTTGATTTTGAGACAGGCTCTCACAAAGTTACCCAGGCTGACCTGGTAACTTGCTTTGTAATCCAAGTAGGCCTTAAATTTGTAATCGTTCTACTTCAAGCTCTTAAGTAGCAGGGATTACAGGTCTGAGCCTCTAAGATCCTCCTTCCCTTCTCTTGCTATCTCTCCCTCCTCTCTCCCTTCACTTCATTACAGTTTGACAGCTTACCCACTTCATTCCAGCTCTCTCTCTCTCTCTCTCTCTCTCTCTCTCTCTCTTGTATGTCCTCTAACAAAATTTTACATGTCTGTTTTTATGAGTCAGTCTCGCTGTGTATCCCAGTCTGACCTTGAATTCCAGATCCTCCTGCCACAGCTTCCCAAGAGCTGGTATTTCAGGCACATGTCATCAGACCCAGACACCTGCATTTTTTTATTCCTCTCTTGTGTCTGTTGCTCAGAGGATCTGGGATGCTTCAGACTAATGCAGCATAAAAGAAGAGAGGTGACTGGCAGCGAGGACCACTTTAGCTGAGTGGCTAGGACAGGCCTTGTGCAGGAGGTGACAGCTGTGTAGTGACTTGATTAGAGTGAGCGGATGCCCAATGCTAAGGCTGAAAGGCGCACTGAGGGCAGAGGGAAGAAGGAAGGGCATGTGGTGGACTTCCAGGAGGCAGGAGTGACAGCAGACAGATCTTTGTTCTCCTTCCGGCCTGTCTTCCACTTGAGTCACTCTAATATTATCTGCTTTGCATATGTGGCTTCATGCAAGATTTCATGTGAACAAAGATTGGCAGGTTTCAAATCAAAATACTCGGCAGGAACTCCTTCACCTAGGTGAGGCCTGTTTGATGCCTGTATTGGGCCATTGGCCTTGGGGACAGGAGACCAGGCAGGGGAGAAGCAGCCTCCATCTGGAAGCTTAATTGCTTTCCAGTGACAATGGATTAGTGCGAGGCAGGCGAAGTTAAAAGAGGAACTGGAGTTGTTGGGAAAAGGAGCTGATGACAGTCTGGTAGAAAGGGGAGAGTTTGCTAATCTGGGAGGACTTTTTATTTTAAGCTAAGCTGGACAGCAGCCAGAGGAAGGGACCAAGGCTGGGCAGGTGGGTTCGAAGGTTTTCTCATGCAAGGCGAAGAGAGCTGAGACCATGGAGGATAACGGCTGCTGGCTTCAAAATGTAAAATATTAATACTGCCCAGCAGGAAGGTGACCGAATCCACCTGTTACTAGGGAGGTTGGCAACTGATTGTAGAAAAAAATTCCTGGTACTTCTTCAGTGGTAAAACTATATTTCCCACTCTTAATTTTTTAGTGACAAGAGAGCATAGTAACAATAACGCAGGAGCTGAGCTGGATGTGAGAGGTTGTCTTTCCTCCTGTCTTTCAAGGCTGTGTAGGGCCTGCCGAAGCCCGTGGATGCATAGTGAGTGTGAAGCATGCTGAGATGAACATGTTTCCAACCAGTGAGCTCAAGGAATCCTTCGAGCATGCTTTCGGACTTAACTTTATACACAAGAGGTTCAACCAGACACTTATAAGAGTTCATAATCTTTTAGGAAATAACCTTTGAGATACATAGTAGGGGCTGCTAAGGTGACTTTATGAATTATCAAGACCCAAGAACCTTCTCTCTTTGCATTCTCCCATGTGTACCTTCAGACTTCTTTGTGTATGTGTGGATACATGTGCATGTGAGGGCACACATGTGTGTGGAGACCAGAGGTTGAGGTCAAGTATCTTCCGGAATTGTTTTTCCACCTTATTATTATTATTTTTTTTTTTTTGGAGATAGGGTCTCTAACTGAATCTGAAGCTCACTAATTCGACTATTCTATATAAAGAAAGTCTCAGATCCTCGCTAAAGCCAGATCACAGACATGCACCACCACATCCAGCTTTTATATGGATTATAGGGATCCAAACACAGGTCCTCAAGCTTGCATGGAAAGCTCCTTCCCCACGGAACCATCACCCCAACCCCTGTACCTTCCATCTTAATTACCTGATATGGTTGCTAAGATTTCTGCTAGTCTATGTAGACTCCATGTAGCAAGAAGGAGAAATGGGAGACTTCTGCCCCTGCATCAAAGCCACGGGCCATGTTTCTTGCAATACCTCTCTTACAAAGCATTGGCTAGAACTGACTTCATGGGAACGTCTATCAGCAAGGAAGGCTGAGAAATGATCAATAATGTTTTTAGTTTTAAATTGAGTTTACTTCAAAAGGAAAAAGGGAAGACTGGTGACTGAGGGTGGGAAGGGGACAAGCAGCAACTGTCTGAGTAGAATAAGAAGTATACATGCATGACATAAGATATACCATGTATTCATTTACTCACAGAATCACTCATTGACCACACAAATACTGAGAGACTGAATAAGGCCAGTGCGGCCCAGGGTGCTCCCCGGATGTGCAGAGATAAGGGGACAGTGTTGAGGAGTCATCTGGCAGGTTCTCTGCATAGCGATGACCACTGTGATGCACAAGGAAGACCCTATACCAAAAATTTAGGGCTGGTTGGGGGAACGATGTAGGAAAGTGGAAAAGTGACCTGAGGCCTGGGGGAGGAAGAGAATTTCAAGTACAGCGAGGGAAAGAGCAAGGTAGGCGGAAGGGTTGGAAGCACCCCCAATCCTGGAAGACCTCCCAGTGCAGCCAGGACAATGCTGAAGAGCAAGGAGCTCTTTCGCATTCTGCTTAAGACCAAGGAGAGAAAGGCTTGACTGGTAGACAATCTGGATTCATAACAGTGTTGGGGAGCCAAGGGCACGTGGACTTGGCCTGGTAGGTAACTTGGCTCCACTCATGGGTCGTGGCTAACAGAATGTAGGCTAACACAACAATGCGCCCGTTCTGATTTTAAGGAGGCACCATCATTTCTGTCTGTCCTTCTGGGGCCTCTGCCAGGATAAGACCCCATGTGACTGCAGCCCTTCCATTTGGGTTCCAGAACAAGATGCATGGAGAAGCTATGAATGTGACCGAGAGAAGAACTGTTTTGGCCACCTCTCACTGCCACAAATAAATGTTGAGATCTGTAGTTGTTACACACAATCACTGTGGTTGACACCAGCTCATGCACACAGTCATCAGATCCTTATCCAGTCTTCCCAATTAGTGCCAGGCTAGGGTGTGACTGTCCTTGACGACCTCTGAGAGAGTGGGTTGGAAATGCCACACAGACGTGGTGCTCTCCAGCAGCAATATGGGGGGAATTTGGATGAGATGGCTGGCACCCAGCGAAATGCCGAGGTTGGCTTCGCTCAGGGCTTCTAACCTCAGCACCCCTGGCATTTTGTTGTGTGTTGGGGTGTCTAGTACACAGACTTTTACAAGCATCTCTGGCTCTGTTCACTAGCGGCCGGTGGCAGTCCTATCTAGACATAAATAGGCCTGATTGGCAAAAATCATTCCAAATTAATTGCTGATTTAGTGGATCTTTTGCTAAAGGTAAGACCAGAAAATGATAACTAACGCTACCTTAGTTTTTTGAAAAAATGTACTTATTTTTATTATGTGTGTGTACGCTTGCATATGAAGGCCAGAGGGCACTGTCAGAGGTCATTCTCAGGAATGTTGTTTACCTTTTGTTGGAGACAGGGTCTCTCATTGTCCTGGACTCACCAATTAGGCCAGCAAGTCTTAGGATCCTCTTGTCTCTGCTTCCCCAGCCTTGGGATTATAGGCTGAGCCTCTGCACCTGGCACTTTCTTGTGGGTCTTCATAAGCTTTACTGACTAAGCTATCTTTCCAGCCCCTTTCGCGGAGAATGTCCTGAATGACAGAATAATAGCAAGCATTTTTAGAATCAATCTAAGATCTGTGAAAGAGGAAACTCAACAGGGAGATGAGCGACCTACTGAGTCACACAGCATAGGACAGAACAGAGTCCAGGGACTCTAACATTGTGCTTGTCTCCATACTCCATCCCACCTCCCAAGACATCCGTCCGTAATATACTAGCAAGTGTTATGCAATGAAGTCTTGATGTACAGGAGTGTTTTCGAGGAGAAGAAACAAGTGTGGCTTTGGTTTAGGTATGATTCTTGCTTTGCTTACACTGTCGTGCTTGGGAGAAGTCTCCTTCATAGTCCCACGAGACATCTCCCTGTCCCCTAGCAGATCTGTGCAGTCTGTGGGACTTTTCCGGACAACTCAGCCTGACTCAGCCAAAATGTGTTTCTTGGGTCTCTTTGTGATAGAGACAGACAGCCTTAGAAAGACTTCTCTCTGTTAATATAGCAATTCGCCTTCTTGGAATTTATCCTTAGGAATGAATCAAATATGTATACAAAGATTTATGCATAGGATATTTGATTTCAGCGTGATTTGCAAGAGCAAACATTGGATAAGATATTGAGCAAATAAATTACAGCATTTCCAGATGGCGGTATGTTAACTTGTAGATGAATATTTTCTTCTAGTAGAAAAACTTGATGATGCATTATTCTCTGAGAAAAAGGAAATATTTGAATATCACAGAAAATATGGTCTCAATTTTGGAAATTGTGTATATTTTGCTATCATATTGAACAAGCAGAGACTTATACGATGCAACAGAAATGAGCTGTCGGTTTGTTCGCCCGTGATCCTGTTTAACTTGCTCTGTCCTATTGTGTTTATTATTTTGGGTGTGTGTGTGTGTGTGTGTGTGTGTGTGTGTGTGTGTGTGTGTGTGTAGCACACACATGCCACCATGTCAGAGGACAACTTTGGGTGTCAGTTCTTGCCTTCCACATTGCTTGTTGTGGGTGGTGTACCTCTGAGTTGGCCAGGCCAGCTGGCCTACAAGCTGTGGGGCTGTTCTGTCTCGGCCTCACTGAGTTCCAGATGACAGATACAGTGGCTGGCTTTCCTGTGAGTTCGTGGGATCTTGACTCAGGTACTCAGGTTTGTACAGCGAGCACTTTATCCATTGGGCCACCCGCCCAGTTCTGTCATTTTAATCCCTGGTTCTTGACACATATGGGATAAATCAATGATGTCTTCTGTCACTTGTAGCTGAAAATAAAGTCATCTAGTCTCTTGGTCCATAAACGCATTCATTCACAGCACAGTGACTTTGGAGAGTCACGTCTTCCTCTTCTGTGTAGGTGAGACACCTGCCGTTTGCTTATGACCAAGAGCATATGTCTCTTTTGTCCTTCCATCACTTCTCCCTCACTCCCCTGGCAGGTGGCAATACACATCTGAAGACAGTCCTGGTTCATGGGATGACCACATATCCATTGTCCCCATAACACCTGGAGAGCAAGTCACCCTGAAGACTGCACCCTGTTGCCCACTACCACCAGCCAGCTACCATCTCTTGCCCTTTAGATACTTTGTGTGAGCTACATGCTGATCTCCTGAAGCCCACGTTCTGGGGAACACACAGAAGGCCCCTGGAAGGCCCTGTGCCTGGCCTTCAGTTAAGGAGAAAAGGCCCTTCCCTCAAAGGAGAACAGGGGTCCAGATACCACTGCTCTCTCCCTCGACCTTTAATGACAAGGAACCTCTGTCCCTGTCTCTCTACTTTCTTGAAGGCTCTGCAGAGAGAGAGAGAGAGAGAGAGAGAGAGAGAGAGAGAGAGAGAGAGAAAGAGAGAGAGAGGTCTTTATGACCTCCCCTGGAGTCTTGGTGGTCTCTCTCATACCAGGCTTAGAAATGGGCAGAAGTTGGCCCTTGCTGTGTTAGAGCCTCACATCAACCCAAGAAGAGTGGGTAGCATGAGCCTCAGCAATCTCTCCAGTCCAGAGACTGCCTGGCAGCTTGGCAATAAGAGAAAATCCTGAACCCGTCCCCAGCTGTGCTGTTTGCTATGGGGGGACAGATGCCCGAGAAGCAGCAGAGTAGCAGACCATGGAGATGGTCTTCCACGTAGGGACAAGGAAGCACAGAGGTGTTTGGCTTTCTGACTCAAGAGCAGAGAAGAGTCAGCTCCTTACTGCAGAAAGTGTGCAAAGCAGAGCAGCTCTGGGATGAACCTGACATTCCAAAGAGAAATGGGTTTCTCTACACAGTCTCACTCTGAGTCTCTTCATCCTCTCTTCCTGGACATGTGACACTTGCTTGTTCTCCCGAGCACTACCCTGGCAGGAAGTCACCCCAATCCCAGGCACTACCCTGGCAGGAAGTCACCCTAATCCTGAGCACTACCCTGGCAGAAAGTCACTCCAACCCCAGGCACTACCCTGGCAGGAAGTCACCCCAATCCCTTTGGTCTTCACTTCCTTTAGGCTTTATGTCTTATAACTGGGTGGCTTTTGCCTTGATGGTCTCTCTCTGTCTCTCTCTGTTCATCTCTCTCCCCAAGGATGAAGTAACTGTTGACCCAGTGAAGATCATATCTAGGCTCCTGGGTTTCAATAGCAGCGCTATCTCTACCTCCTCTTTTGGACTCACTACTCTGGCTTCCCAGGTCTCCCAGGCCTCCGGGTCTCCTGGGTGCCAGAACCCTGGAAAGCACTTTGCTGGATATTCCGAGTCAGAGACATTTGAGATGGAGGAAGTGTGTCCAAGTCCACCTCTTACATTTCCATCTCAGGGCTCCTGGAATCGAGGTGCTCCCTGGGGCAGGAAAGTGCCAGCCAGGGGGTGGGTTGCACCTTCACTGATCCTGCTGATTAGGGCTGGTGCTCCTCTCCTGGCAGTCCTCCCTCCCTTTGGAACTTTAATAAGCTTTTGGCCAACAATGCCAGCAGACCTTGGTGCCAGACACAGAATGAGCTCGTGAGTTAGTTCTTTAGGAGAAAAGGAAAGGTCTGGCCAGCAGCCTGATCGGAACTCCACCTTTCTGCCAATGAAACGCTAAATCACTGTGTTTTTAAATCACTGTGTTTTTAAACAAACCCTCCTAGTTTGTGGGTGGAAACCAGAGTTTAGCAAGAGGAACCGTGCTCAAGCGCATGTGCCAGGCTCAGCAGAGCCAAGCCAGCTGGAGAGACACCTGAAGTCCCTCCAGCCTTGCAATAATGCCACCTTGCCTTTGGAGAGTCCCCTCTCTGCGAGGTGAATGGATGTTCCTGCCCGCCACTCTCCTGCACCATGTGTCCTTGAAGGGCCAGGACCATGCCTGTCCCATCCCTGGGTCACCAGAAGAGGACACCGTGGGCCTGTGAAATCCCACGCGAGGCTGTGACCCTGGCACTCATGTGGAAGTCTGAAAGACTCTTCCACTGAGCTTTCCTCTTTTTTCCCACGCCACCATGGCCCTCAGGCTTCCACTGAGGATGCCACCCTGTTAATCCTAAGAGGGCAGCCCTGCCAGGGGAGGCTACTTTCATTGGAGAAATTGACTAGAAGAGTGTCATCATGGCGTGCTTATTTCCATCTAAAATGTCCCCCACAGGCTAGAGTCTGAATGCTCATTACTCAGCTGGTGCTGTTATTTTGGGAATATTTTATTAGGAGGGAGAAGCTGGCTGGTGGCAGAGGGTCATTAATGAGGGGTGGGCCTTTGAAGGCTGTATCTGTCCACTCTCCCTGTCCTGGCCCGTGGTGATGTGCCACTTCGTCTGCCATCTTGAACCCCGTGTACCCCGCCTCTCCACTAGGATGGACAGAAATGCTCTAAACCATGAGCCAAATAAATCTTTTCCTTCATTAAGTTGTTTCTGTCAGATAATTTGGTTATAGGAATGTAAAAGTAACCAATACAGGAAGCTACATGTTATTTTAAACTTTCTATTTGCCACATTATAAGAAGGAAAAGGAAACAGATGAAATCAATCTTAATATTAGGTTTTGTGTAACCAAGATATCCAAGACATTATCACTTGCTTGCCACCAATGAAAACAATTACGAGTAAGATATTTTGCATTGTTTGGATGAAATGTCTAGAACACGATTTGTATTTTATGCCATCTCATTTGGACCATAAATTTTCATAGAAGGCTTTTGATCTGAATTTCAATTTCATAAAACTTGGAAGTGAAAGAAAAACATATTAACTCTCCTCCCATTTAGTTCCAAACACACTTCTTGAATAACCAAGCTCTTTTAAATTTTACATTGAAATTAATTGAAATAAAATTAAACTTCGGGTTCTAAGTCACACGACTCATTTTCAGAGTGCCATGCGCAGACTCTACAAGGTGGGGTGGGAGAGGTGGGTCTAGGGGAGAAAGCACAAGGCCTCCCAGACAGGTGTCCAGACAATTAATTCACTTACTGGGGAGAATGTCTGGAGGAGAGAACGCCCCAAATCAGCCAACGGGGAGACCGAGGAACAGCAGCATCACCTGGATGGAGTCATGGGTGTGTCCACTGAGGGCTGCCCGCTCCTCTCTGGACTCCCTCTTGGGCAGAAAGCCCTGGGAGGCGCTGGCTGGGCGCAGGGTAAGGGCCTGGAAAATCTACAAATTCTTGATGTTGATGCATACAAATGTGAGTGCAGAAAAGAATCTCTGGAAATGAGAATAAGATTATTTAATAAAGTTTTAATGGTTTTCTAACTCAAAACTAAAGTTAATTTTCTTCTAGACTTCATCGGTCAGCAGACATTTGATAGGAATTGGTAATGACCCCGTTCAGAAAGACATCATATGCGAAATATGTATTTTTGAATGACATGTTAAATCCCTTCACTTTTCTAATATATTTATAAACAGTGAAAAGTAATAATGAACATAAAACAAAAGTCCAGATGGTACCATAAGTAGAAAGCGCAAATCTCCTCTCTCTTCCTTAAACACTTTTTTCCCCTGGTTTTTCAAGGTAGGGTCTCACTCTAGCCCAGGCTGACCCGGAATTCACTATGTAGTCTCAGGTGGCCTTGAACTCATGGTGATCCTCCTACCTCTGCCTCCTGAGTGCTGGGATTAAAGGCATGCGCCACCACACCCAGCTAGACGTACTTTAAAGTGTTTTAAACACTTGACTCAAATTCATTAGCTATTCTGTACATGTTACTTTCCTGTAGGTAGAGGTTGAAGGTCAGGCACAAACTAATAGCTCTGATGATGCTTGGGAGATGCTCACTGCAGAAGCATGAGGGCCTGAGAAGATCTGAGTTTGATCCCCAGCACCCTGGTAAAATGCCAGGACACACACACCTTTAACCCTGGTCCTGTGAGGGACAGAGACAGGCGAATCACTGAAGCTCCCTGGCCAGCCAGTTGAGAGACTCCATTTTTAAAGAAATCTTTATTTTCCAAAAAATAGATACACTGTATGGGCAAATAATGTGGTGTTACTCCATTTCCCTCCTCCCTGTCCCGTCAGTTGGGTATCCCCCGTGGGCAGTCTGGATCAGTCCATGGGGTAGGGGGTTATGGATAGCCATGGAGCCAACCCAGTTCCACCTCCCTTTGTATGTTGTTACTAAGGGGGGGCCATGTCTCTGGATATTCTCCTCCACCATGGCTCTTACAATCTTTCCGCCCCCTCTTCCACTCAGTCCCTTGAGTCACGGTGGGTGAGCATTTAGGCTGCTTTGTTGTTGAGGACTTAGGGGCCTCTGTACTTCTGCTTTAGGTTGTGTTGAAAATCATTGGTGTCTGTCTTGCTGGCTCATCCTGGGTTGACTGATTGGCTGTGGTTATAGGTCTCTTGCTTATCTCACCACTCTCTGCAAGGTTCCATGTGGATCCTCCACGGAAGGTCTGGGGTGGCTCATCTCTTGTCAGGAAGTCAGATATCGGCCTGCAGCTCGTTGGTAGGGTTGGAAAGACCACAGCTCTCTCACTGCCTTCTGAAAAATAGAAACAGAATCTCCACTGGAGAGTGAGATCAGTATAGGTTAATTGAGATACACATGTCTGAATTGGCTAGATTCTATTTAAGTAGCCTCTCTGTAGTGCTCTGGTAAAGTGATTTTCTCTTTGGGGCCCAAGATTTTGGTTCCCAAAGGATTTTGTCCTGAGTCCCAATTCCAGTTAAGGGTTCCTTGTCACTGAGTGGATTTCTTGGCCAAATTAAAAGCTATTGATTACCACCCCCCAGGCTTTGGCACCTCCATTACACAAGTGTTCACTTCTTGGCTCGCTGATCTCTCCCAGAAGGAAGTGTGTTCAGCCTACTCATGGCAACAGTCTGCATTTTATATCAGTGGAGGAGACTCCATCTTAAGGAACTAAGGAAGAGGAGCCATAGAAGAGGACACCAGATGTTCTCTCCTGACCTCTGCATGTGTGTGCACATACATGCACACATCACATCACATGTACGATAGCCCCACCCCCACTAAAAAACAAATGAGAACCCAAAGACAACAGAAACCATTATCTTAAAGAGGAATCCATGCGAGGGAAAGGTCAGAGCCTCACAGAAGGAGGTGTGGGAGTCAGGTTGAGCAACGCTGCTCTGTAGAGTTATTTCATGTTCTGATTGTCACTCTGGAACCTTCTGGAAACAGATCTGGGAGTTGTGGGGCAGGGACGTCTCTTTTGGTAGTATATGGATTAGCCATGGATAGACAGGCATGTCCCAGTAAAGGGGAAGTACGAGCTTTCTTCGATTCTTGGCAGTGAGCCTGGGTGAACAGCAGTCAGCCTGGTGGGTAGGAACGAAGAAAGACAGCCTTTATCTGCAAGGAGCTTGAATCTGGGGGTGTCCAGAAAACAAAGCAGAGCCGATGACTGATGTGGAAGGAGCAGCACTTGGCAGGACAAAGACGACCCACTGCCTGCATTGAAGCAATACATTTTATGGGCCGGGGAGATGGCTCAGCGGTTAAAGACATTGCTTGAGGATCAATGTGACCAGGTTTAAGTCCCCAGTCCCCACCTAAAACCAGGTGCACAATGTGATTGCGTGAGTCTGGAGTTCCTTTGCCACCGGTGACAAAGGCCATGGTGCATCCATTCTCTCTCTCTCCTTGCAAATAAAATATTTTTTTTCAAAATTATATTATTTAATTGATTTGTGTGTGTAGGGGTGTGCCATGGTGTTTTGTGACAGCAAACAAACACCAGATGTTTAAAAACTCCGTGTTTGTTTTACTTTTCACATCTGGCTTTATGTGGGAGCTGGAGAATCAAACCCGGGATGGCAGGCTTTGCAAGTAAGTACCTTTAACTGCTGAGCCATCTTCCTCAGCCTCATAAGTTTTATTTTTTAGAACAAACTTAAGTTCAGGACGGTGCAGAGATTTCTCATATATCCCCACACCTGCCTTCCACACTGTCAATCCTCCTTCCCCGCACCCCAGTAGTTCATTTGTTACAACTGATAGATGCTGATTGATGCATCACCCCTAAACCCCACACAGTTCCCAGGAGGGCTCCCCATCAGTGCCGGACATTGGATCTTTTGGTCAGTGGATGTGTCTCCATAGTTTTGCTTTTTCCCGGGTGCTGTATGACGTGTAGCCTTTTCAGATTGGCTTCTTGCTTTCACTCAGTAATTTAAATTTCCTCATGACTTTTGTGGCTTGTTAGTGTTCAGTAGAGTCCTTTGTTTTTATCCATTAACTTCCGGAAGCATTTTGGTCCTGCTTGAGTTTTGGTTATTATCCATAAAGTTACTGTAAACATCTTGGGGCAGGCTTTTCAGCCTCTTTGAGTGAATACCAAAGTGATTGCTGGACAGTATGGTAAGAGTTTGGTTAGTTTGCAGAAGTCACCAAGCTGTCTTCCCATGTGGCATTGCCAGGGCCAGTCCCTGCGGCTGCACATCCTACCAGCCTCTGGATCCCAGCCCGACTGGCTGGGTAAACAAGTTCCTTGGCATCCAAAAATACCCA
This sequence comes from Zapus hudsonius, assembly GCA_004024765.1. NCBI lineage: Eukaryota > Metazoa > Chordata > Mammalia > Rodentia > Dipodidae > Zapus > Zapus hudsonius. Next base: position 1,109 of record PVHP010040355.1, on the reverse strand, counting down.
TCTGTTCAACAGCAGAATGGAGCAGCTATAGACGAGACAGACGGACATTTTTAAAAAGCCCAAGGTGGTGCAGACCTGCCACGTCAGCTACTCAAGAGGTTGAAGCAGGAGGATTCTACGTTCAAGGACTTCTTGGGCTACAGAGTGAGTTCAGAGCCAGTCTGGGAATCTTAAGGAAACTTTTGACTCAAAATAAAAAGCAGAAAGAAGGCTGAGGACATAGCTCAGTGGTAAGATGATAACCTTTTCATAAATTCAATTCCTAGGAGTGTCAGAACCAAAACCAAGCCTTAAGCAAATCACATAGACACACAAATAAGCAATAACAACCCCCCCCATGAATAACCCTCCAAGCCCAAGCTATTTATTATCCAGTCTTTTACAGAAAAGACTTGTTGATTCTCAGTCTAAATAAAAAGCAAAATTCAGTACTAGACACTTGTTAGTGTTGGATCTGCTTCTTGTGATGGCGAGGGGAAGAAAGGACGTGACTCCTGGCCCAGGAAACAGTCCCAGCAAGCACACAATGGCCTGCTCCAGGGCTTGGGGACAGGCGGGCTGCCAAGACATAGCCTTCCACCTCTCTTTAGTCCTGAGCTGCATGAATTGGATGTGTATTTCTATATTTTGCAGAAGTGAGAAAGATGAACGAGCCATGTCTGGAAGTGCCTGGAGCAGACTAGGAGAAATCATTCCTCCGTTGGAAGTACAATTTCAGCTTTAGTGTTAATGGTGCTAATTTTCTATTCTCTTTCTGTTTTTCCTTTTAGCCAGGGCTTCCAAATGATTTCTTTTTTCTCTTGAAAACTAAACTAAACACACACACACACACACACACACACACACACACACACACACACACACACAACAATCCAGCAAAAAACAAAGACTAGGCATACCACCACAAAATGTAAATGTGTTAAAGAAATGCATTTTAGTTTTTAAAATAGATAATACATTCCCAAGGTGAAAATTTGCAAAGATTTTAATGGGTGTCTCAACCTCCCTTTCCTTCCATCTCTCTTGCCCTCCCCCCCCATTTTTATGGTCGGTCTGTGGCCCTGCCCATCCTTCTACAGGGACTTTCTGAAGGTTTGACAACATGTGGT